>PVHP010016154.1:0-11698 GCA_004024765.1 Zapus hudsonius | reverse complement strand
TATGGGGCCACGAGGATAAACTGTGGGTTGCAATGGAGACCCAAAGAGTTCCAGGACTATGGATGGGTGCCAAGGTGAGCTGCCGGCACCAGATGAAGTTTTCCCGGACTGTGAGTAGCTGAGCTGGAGGGGTAGAATTGAATCTCCAAGAGACTTGTGTTATTGGTTAAGAATCATTGAGCTTGGAGTTAGATTGATGGTGCCCTGTTTGTTTTAAATCTTGTATTGTATTGGTCAATCTGTTTTTGCTGTGCCTCATGTTTTGCATTGTGAATGTTCTGTGCCATTATGGGTTTATTTTTGGTATTATGGCTCAGTTGAAAGCTGTGGGAACTTGAGAGTTGAGCTGAATGCATTGTATTTACATCATGTATGATTATTAGTTTGTGGGGGCCAGGGGCGGACTGTCATGGTTTGATACAGGTGTCCCACACAAACAAATGAATGTATTCTGATAGATCGATCCTCAGCTGATGGCAGTTTGGGTTTTACAACCTTGATGAAGCTGTGTTGTCAGGGGCGGGCTTATGGGGTTATAAGCCAGCTTCCCCTTGCCAGAGTTTGGCACACCTTCCTGCCGCTGTTTGCAGTGCTGTGGCAGAGGTGATGTCCAGCCCTCTGCTCATGCCATCATTTTCCCTGCCAGGATGGAGTCTCCCCTCAAGTCTGTAAGCCAAATAAACCCATTCCTCCACAAGCCACTTTTGTTTGGGTTCTTCTGCGCAGCAACTAGAAAGCTGACCGCAACAGGAGCTATATGAACCCTACCTCCTTCTTATCATGTTTTCTGCTTTCTGGTTGCTCTAATGTGAATTGCATTCCTCTTTCAAGTGCTTCCACCAATACTATATTCTGCCAAGGCCCACAGGTTCATCGATCCATGAGTCCCTTAAAATTATAAGGTAAAACTAAAGCTTTTCACTTTTTTAAACAAAGTTCTGGTGACAACAATGAAAAAAAAAAACTATCATAATGATAGATTCAGTGTTTCTAAGATTTCAAATAAAATTTCTAACTTTAAATAGAAACAAACTATTTCTAAATTTTCAATGTAAAAGGTTTGGAATAATCAACATAATACATAAAAATAACAAATGGGAAAAGGAGAGAAATTGAAGCCTTAAAATTTCCAACATATATATGTAAAGCTTTGGATAAGAAGCCAGCACACACTACTGTAAAGGCAAACATATGGATGAAGAGACATGATAAGAGGCCTGGGGAGAATATTCAGTGGATAAAGCACTTACGATATAAACTATGAGATATTCGTTTGAATCCTCAGGCCCCACATAAAAGCCAGAAGCTCTGGATGGCCCCTGCGCCCACAGTCAGAAGGCAGGTGAGGACAGGAAAATTTTCCAAAAGCTCATGCAAGGAATGTTGATGTGGAGTGGGAAACAATAGAAAGAGAACCTGCCTCAAAAGTTGTACAGGGTGTGGATTGAGCTAAAGTTGTCCTTTGCCTTCTAAACACACACTATGTAGTGCATGCACCCATACACACACACACACACACACACACACACACACACACATTCCAAATAAACAAATATTTAATAAAAAAAATCTAGGGACTGGAGAGATGGCTCTGTGATGGTGGGGGGGTGCTTTATTTACAAAGCCTGATGGCCCAGGTTTGATTCCCCACAGTCCACAGAAAGCCAGATGCGTTGAGCTGCACATGCATCTAGAATTAATTAGAAGGGATGGGAGGCCCTGGTTTGCACATTCTCTCTACTTCTCTCTAAAAACATATAAAATAAATAAGTAAATGCATATTAAAAATTAAAATCTTGGAACAGGCTGGGTAATTAAAGGCAGTTGCTTACAAAGCCTAATAGCCTGAGGTTCAATCCCCCAGAACCCACATAATGCCACATGCAAAAAGCAACACCTCCACCTGGAATTCATTTGCAGCGGAAAGAGGCCCTGGCTTTCTGTCCATTCTCATCCATTCTCTTTCTCCCCAAGTTTGCAAGTAAAAAATAATTAAAAATGAAAAAATAGAGACATAGAAGGGAGGCCAGATATGGGCACAAAGAGAGCAAAATGTTATTAAAAGAACAAAAAAATACCATGCAGTAAGGAAATATTGCATAATGAAATTTGCAGGAAAATGTATTGATTTGGAATGGATCATACTTGGTGAACTCACACAAGCACAGAAAAACAAGTGCCACAGAGTCTCCCTGATCTGCAGTTCCTAACCAGGAGCAGCTTGAGTTGCAAGTAAAGCTGACACGCAACTCGAGGAACAAATTACAGGAATGGGTTTGAGGGGTGAGAATGAGAGGCTGAGGGAGACATTCACAAAACTAAATAAAAAATGAATAGATACCATAGAATCCTTACTCCTGGACAGCAGGCTAAAAGACATAACCCTCCAAAGGAATATGGGGCTATTGTCAGGTAAGAAGGGCCCTATAGAGGGTGGGATGAAACCTAACCCTAATACATCTGGATCTGGCTGGCAATCCCTAGTACCAGAAATTGGTTAATACCCAAATTAAGCTGTTGATCACAGAGACCAAATGAGGCCCCCAAAACAAGACAGGCTTCTGTCAAAGCACATGATCACCTGCCCCAAGTAAAATATAGACCCCTACTAATGAAGATTCCACAGGCTGTTGTCACACAGCATTGAGAGACCCAGCTGGAATTTGGAAGGAAGCCAGTTCCCAGATGGTTATCCCATATAGTCCTGGGAAGTACTACATGAGCTACTAGGGAAAATTGGCCAACAATGTTAAGAGAAAGCAGGCTACACTCCAATACAATTGTAACCAGTATGACAAGACATACACACCTGAGCAATAGTGGCACTCAACCTTAGTGGGTAATCAAGGATTGTCTGACTGGCTAAGAGATTCACTCAGTGGCAAGGAACCCAGTCCTGGAACTGGAATCCAAGCCAAATTCCTTATGAGACCAAGAATCTGGACTCCAAAGGGAAGCTTCCAATGACTATGGGCCTAAAGAGAGTCTACACATATTACAATCTCACCAAATTAACAACGCTTATCCCATTTAACCTATGCTGATCTCACCCTCCATTGGAGAAACTGTGTTTATTTTTCAGAAGGCAGCAAGAACCTAGGGCAACCTAATTCTACCAAAACCAGAAATAATAGCAGACTCCCTGGCAAGAGAAGAACCAACCATAGCATCTCAGGTAGTGCCTGGGTGAAACCACAGATTAAGTGAAGAGATGAGCAAGAATGCTGCTCCCACAGTGAGCCTGACAACCTGACTCTGGGTGATGGAGACAGACACTGAGGATATTCAAATGTTCCAAAGCAGAACTCCAGAGGCTGCTAAGAGCTCAACACTACAGTAGACTTAAACTCACCCACCATGGTTCAGGGAATTTTGAAGAAGAGGGGGCAGAAAGACTGTAAAAGTCACAGTGTGGGATATTCAGAGACACTGCACCCCCCACCCAGCGACTGACTGCTGCTTGCATGACACAGCCCTTTACCTCCTACCAGCAATAAGGCCCTCAGTGGAATGGGGGCAGGGAGAAGGGAAATGGTGGTTCCAACACATGACTTCTTCATACAAAGTTTCTACTTATTCACCAATGATAATAATAAAACATGGGGAAAAACAAAACAAATAAAAGGAACAAAAATCATCAACAAAAAGATGATAGTCCTTTCAACAGCGAGTGTGTACATGTGTGGGTGTTAATAGCCTAGCCTGAAAACCTAGTCTTGGCAATATAAAGTAACCCAAAAAAGATTATGCTTAAATATAAAAGGCAAAATTTGATTTTTTTCAAAAGAAAAATAAAAGAAATTTTATGTTATGTAATATTTGGTGATGAACTAATAGAAGAAAAATAGACATTTTAAAAATCTTTGTTAAATCTAAATTGTGTTTTCTGGGGAGAAAACTGCTAGGCATGAGGAAAAAAAATAACTGTTGAATGTGAAACCAAACCATATGAGAGAGGATAAAATTTACAAAATTATTTATACAATGAGTCTGAAATATATAAAACACTCTTAAGCTTTATAAAAAGCAATGATCACTTAGAAGTGGATGGCATAAATAAACATGGTCCTTATAAAGGAACATGTGCAGGTAACAAGGGGGTCCATAAAAAGATGCTTATAATTATTGATCTCTAGTGAATCGCTTATTAAGCAAATCTGAACCACGACATACACTATAAGAATTGTTATTTTTTCACCCACGACTCTGGGAAATTTGTGGAAGAGGGGGCGGAAAGAGTCATGGTGGGAGAATGACTAATGCATAAAAGGGAATGCCATCATGGATTCAAAGGCTTTAATAACCTATGATACTGAGCATATTGTTGTGTTAATATATATAATTTTAAGCCAATAAAACATTTAAAATGAAATGAAAGAATAGCTATTTTTCAAAAGAACTATATCAATCATTACAGGTAAAAATGTGGGACAAACAGAACTTCTATTTATGCCTGCGGAAATGCAAAATTGCTCCTGGTTCTCTAGAAGTTTGGCAATTCTTTATGTATTTGAATATAGACTTTGTATTTTGTCTAGCAATCAAATTAGGAATTTTCAAACTGACTTGAAAATGTGTGCTCATAAAATCCAGCACTTGTGTTAATAGCAGGTTTATTACTAAATAAATCATCTAATGGAATATTGAGAAAAAAGAAGTATTGCACAATAATTCTAACTATAAAATTATTTTCCATAAGATCATTCACACTCAAAGTATCATTAAAAATCGTAAGAACAAAGTTTACTTGCTCTCATTGATTTTCATGTGATGTTTTACATTTTTATTAGGAATAATCTCCAACAAACAAATAGTAAATTATGATATGTGTTTTGACATTGCTAACTGCTATGATGAAAAAATCGGCCAGGCTACAGAAAAACAGACTAGTTCAACATGCTTCAGACTCTCCTGTCTCTGCCTCCCATGGTTTTAATAGCATTGGGTCACAGATGAATATTCTAATTATCATCTGGTTTTACATTGGTGCTGTGAATTGACCTCAGGCAAGCAAGCTTTACAAACAAGTGCCTTTACTGACTGAGCCATCTTTCCAGACTCAGAAAAATCTACCTCAATACATCTTTTTAAACAGAAAAAAAAAATGAAAATCTTGCTAATACAGCTTTGATCCTATAAGTATATTTGTCCTGTAAATCCATATACTTTGAAGTTATTAATAATCCTTTTTCAGTGTTTCAAATAACATCCAGGACAATGAGTTCTTCATTTACTTCCCAGATAATTATTTCATATTATAATATCCCATTAACTGTTTCAGCTGTTAAAATTGTTTTGCCAACCATGGAAAATTTTCTTTGCCCTGATGAAGTTTATGTGGCTTAAATTATAACAGGGGAGACATAAGCAAGTTATGAACATTTGTTTTTAGATAGGACTTAGTACTATGATGAAAAAAAATGGAATTATCAGTTTGAAAGTGACTTGATAATAACTTAGAAGAGCATTATGAAAAAAGAAATCCATAAATATTCTTTAAGCAGAGAGTTCATTGAACTGGAAGCCAAAGTTATTCAAAACCTTGAAATGTGAGTTTCTGGAGCAAAATAATAATAATAATAATAATGAACTAGGAATACATTTGATATATGTCAAAGATCAGGTCAGGAACGTTATATTATATTATGACATAGAATGTGAGATAGGGAGTTTATTTATCTATCAGTTAGAAGTAATATGGAAGTTTCTAGAAATAAAAAAAACAATTATAACTAAAAGAAAATGCATAATCTAAAATTCTATATAAGGTATGCTGAATGAAAAATTGAGGAAAATGAAAGAAAGGTTATTTTCTTCAAAAATAATCACACATATAAAGAAGACTTATTGCTTTTTCAAAAATAATAAGGTATATAAAGCAGACTTAAAACTCACCCACCATGATTCAGAGAATGAAGCAGAAGAGGGAAAGAATGTAAGAACCATGGTGGAGGAGAATATATAGAGATATTGTCTACCTTAGCAACAAAACACAAAGGGGGAAAACCTGGCTACCTCCTGTGCTATCCTTAACCCCCAACCACATAGATTGATCTAGTATCCTCACTAAGCAGAATACCCAATGGTTTGAGGACAGGGAAGAGGGAAATGGTGATACCAACATAATGTTTGCTCATACAATTTATCTAAATTTGGATAATAATCATTTTTTAAAACCTAAAAAAATCAGGCATATTTAAAGGAATTGTTTCACTTTTAAGTGAACTTTGAATAATTTAAGTTTCCTTAGGATTAATTCATTTCATGATTTCCTTACAATGATTAAACAAGATAGGTTTAATGAAATATAATGGTTTTGGGAGATTTCAGAGGGAAGTTCTCCTAGATGTCTAGTGCTACATGGACTTAAACCAGGTTGTGTGAGTGTTTACTCTCTACCAGAGTAAATAACATGGAAGATAGAACCTCAGACATGGAAGGCAAAGCAGAAAAGAGAGATCAGGATAACAGAAACTTGGACAAGTTCAAAAAAGATTATGAACAAAATATGAAGGAACTATGGGACACATTTAAATAACCAAACCTCCAGATCATGGGGATACCAGAGGGGGAAGAAACCCAGGCCAAAGGAATAGAGAAGATGTTCAACAAAGTTATTGAGGAAAATTTTCCTAATCTAACAAAAGAGAATTCCATTCAGATATAAGAAGCTCACAGAACACCAAACAGGAAGGACCAAAGGAGAAACTCCCCAAGACACATTGCAGTTAAAACCCTAAACATTGAAAGCAAGGAGAGGGTTCTAAAAGCAGCAAGAGCAAAACAATGAGTCACACATAAATGCATACCCATCAGAGTTACACCAGACTTCTCCACGAAAACCATGAAGGCAAGAAGAGTGTGGAGTGGCATACTTCAAAACCTAAATCACTTTGGTTTTGAACCCAAACTATTGTTCCCTGTGAAAGTATCCCTTATAATAGATGGAGAAAGGAAAATATTTCAAGATTAAAAACTTCACGGTCCTCAAGAGGAGCCATGTATATGCCACAGGCAGCAGAGCTGGAGGAATGGGGCTATGCAAGCCTTTTGATTTTATTGCTAGTTGACAGACATGGAACTGAAGGATGAAGTATTTTCCCTACTGGGGGTCATCAGTATTGATTTGACCCAATCAATCTTTCCTCTCATGTCATTCCTTCCTTTTGGAATAGGAATGTTCCAAATGTTAGAAGTGATTACTTTTATTTATTGATTATTATTATTATTATTGTTTGATATTTCAAGGTAGGTGATCCTCCTACATGTGCTCGCTGAGTGCTGTTAAGACTTGGTCTTGAATTTCTGAAAAGATTTCAACTTTTGAACAATAATGGGAATGTTAAAAATTACAGGGGAATTTGAAGTTGGTCTGACTTCATTTCACATCATAAGATGGATATTATCCCATGGCTGCCAGGGACAAAAAGTTGTAATCTGAATGTAAAATACTCCACAATGGCTCATGTGTTTCATTACTTGGTCCCGGTTGGTGGTTAGTTTTGGGAATATAGTTGAAACCTTTAGGAGGGGGAGCCTTGCTGGCTTAAGTGGGTGACAAGTGGCAGGTCTTAATGTTTTGAAGAATTGTCTCACTTCCTGTTTGCCCTCACTTTCTGAATCTAGATGCCATGTGAGCTGCCTGCTGCTCCTGCTGCCATGATTTCACCACCATGAAGAAATACATCACCTCAAAACTGTTAGCAGAATAAACTCACTTCTTTCTTAAGTTGATTCTGGTCAGGTATTTTGTCCAAGAAAGGAATGATTGACATTAACTAATATATCATCTTTTGATAATATACTTAATGAGAGACTGATTGAAGGATGGAGAAAGAGAGAAAGAAAAAGAGGGAGAGAAAGATGATCAAAGTCCCAAAAATCATAGTGTTTCAGCAATACAGCCAGACACCAGAGCCCCGTACCAGAGAAGCAGGCCAACCTGAATCACAGTTGATCAAATTCCTTAATGGTTTAGCAGCCACAAACTCATGGAAGAGCAGAGAAACAAACAAAAAAAAAACTTACATGAAAACATGGTGACATCTCCCAAATAATGACTAAGGCGTTTTAGTGACACACCTGGGCTGGGGCTCTATTTATATCAAGTTGATACTAGAGCCTTTGCCAGGATCTGGGTACCAAATAGGGCAGAAGACATTAGACAAGAACAAAAGACATTGTGAGCAACTGAAAATTTAACCCTACACAAAATTAACATGAAAACCTGCTTTAAATATTGCTATAAGGAATAGTGATATATATATATATATATATATATATATATATATATATATATATATATATATATATATATATATATATATATATAAACATACATACATGATTTGATGTGCCATTTTAAAACCCATGTAACTTGTACTTAAATGTATAGTAAGAGGAGAGTTGTGTTACAGACAACTTGAAAACAATGCAGTTTAAGTTTAAAAAACCTCAGAATTGATATGTAAAATTATGGCCCTCGTATAAGTTTCTACCATTTGAATTTTATTCAGATATCTCTCCTCTTTTACAGCCACTTCCGGTGAATATATTAAAGTAAGTATTTTGAGGGGTTTTGTTTATGTTTATTAGCAAAATGTCTAAAACACAGAAAGAATTTTATCTCTGCCAATGATGCTGATTTATTAATTTTACTGGTGCATTCTATCCACTTACTTATAGGTTTGATATAAAGTATATTTCACATAGTCTGCCCACTAATGAAACAAATTTTATGGGTCTGTTTCCCAGAATAATATACAATGTCAAAATTTTTAGTCCCAAAACTAAAAAAATGAGGAGCTATATGCAGACTAGATTCACTCTACAATAGTGATTTTTGGTGATCCCATTTATTTACTATATTTGTTTATTTGCCAGTATTTAAACAGTCACATATTTCCCAAAATCTTGATTGTGGTCTCTGCTTTTATTAGAAAATATATGAAAAAAGGGAATGCATTCCTCTATAGCAATCCAAATAATCTCACACAAGTTCCCTTTTGATTTTGATATGAAATATTAAGTTTATCTCTGTCCTCATTATTGACTTTTCCACAAAATCCAGTCTTTTCACTCATATGCTTTACCTACTTTCCATGTGTGGGCATTTGGATTTTTTTGACATTCTTGATGTAAACCTAGAAAGTATTTAGAAAACTAGAAAGTATTTTGAACTTTCTAATGGAATAGATTTTATTTTTTTCCTTTCAAATTGAATGAATTTGATTTTTTCATCTTTATCTGAGTTCTGCCTTAGTGTTCATATAGCTCTGTATAATTATTCCTGAAGATTTGATGGTAAATTTCATGACATGGAATTTCACACTCACTTCTCAAATGCCCATTCTGTATAACTCTATGCATCTGTTACCATGGCTTCTCTGGTTGCTCTCCAACATGAAAAACCCTTCGGGCTTGGGTAAGAACCTGCTAAACTGGACTTTTTATTTTGAGATAGGTTCTTGATGTACTGTGTGCTTTGGCCTCAAGCTTATATTCCTCATGTTTCAGCTTTCCAAGTAACTGAGTATTTGTTGAATAGGCTTGTTCTATAAAAAAAGACATGACTGAAAATTAATTTTCTTTCTATCAAGAGCAGCATTTAAAACATTTTTATTAACACAAATCACTACTTGTTCAAGATGTTATAAAAACAAAATAAAATGGACATGAGATTATGGTATCTGTACATGATAGAATATTATTCAGGCATAAAGAAAATTAAATTATGTCATTGGCTAGAAAATGGATGCAATACAACTTTTAGATCATAATTTCCTCTGAGATTTTGAACTTTCTAATTGAATAGATTTGATTTTGTTCCTTTCTAATTGAATGAATTTGATTTTTTCATCTTTATCTGAGTTCTGTCTGTAATGTCATATTTCAGACCACAGTTACACCAAATCATAATTATTTTCCCTAAGAAATCTGACAGCACCATTCTAATTTTATGAAATCACTTTTACTTTTCAACTGTCTTTTCAATAACCTGTGAGTTCTTATTTAGTACACTCATACCCATGCTTATCTTGAGTCCTCTGGTTGAGAAGACACAGTATAAGACACTCAGGTTGCTCCTGACTTCAAACATGTAACTTATGAGTTATCTGGGCATTCCCAAAATTAGGGGCTCATTCTAGACAGCCTCAAAAATATAACTTGAATGAATGCTAGAGTCCCTATTATAATCAAAGAGACAGATTCAAAGGGGATATATATCTAATATCTCCATAGCAGAAAATACCCTGCACTTATAGAACAGACCTGAAGAAGTTAAAGAACCAATGTCACTAAAGATTGCCATTTATATATTTTATTCTAAGTGAAAAGCAGAAAAGATCCAAAATTTCTTTTTTTTTTAGAAAAAATGCAATTTCTTATAGAGTTAAGTATAAGGACTGAACTTAAAACCTGCCTTATAATTAAACCTCTTTTTCATATTAATATAACATGAATAGCAACCCTGGACTTTATATAAAGCAGAAAATGAAATTATATAACTGGAACTCAGTTGAAAGTGGTTGAACTGGACAACACTGGCATATGCTCATTATTCCTATGTGGATGTGTGCAGTGTTGTAACTGCTAAGGTAAATGTCCACCTATAGCTGTAAGCTCATATGCCCACTGGGAATAAGACCTTCATCAATCTTGTAGGTAATGTTTTAGAGACGGTCCAAGAAAATAAAGCATGCAGTAGTGAGAAGAGAATTAAACATAGGCCATGCTGTCTGTTGGAAGCAGATAAGAAAAGGCAGAGATAACTTCTGACTCTGTTCTGAAAACATTCCTGCTCATAGGCAAATGCTGAAATCATTCAAACAAAACCAAAATAAAAACCACATCATATACATTGCTGATTTCAAGTACATTCCATTTTTGACATGACAGTTAAAATGGGATTTTTGATTGAAGGCTAAATCATGATAAAAATGTTCAAGGGAAGGAGGATGTTGACTGCCCAAACCTTAAAGGTCTTTGAAACCTAAGAAAATGAATCCATAGGTAGGGATGTGGAAAAGAGTAAATAAGAAACAATCTGTCTTCTACCTCAGAAATCAATGTATTTCTGGTAAATATAAGCATCTATAAATTCATTACCTAAGACCCAAACTGCAAATGTGCTGAGAGTCAAAGATCAGTGGTCAAGTATAGACAGTCTTCAATGTTGCCTCCAATTCCTAACTGTTATCATGGACCATTTTTAGAGAGGTGGAGTTTATGGATTTCATTGTCCCTATAAAAAACTACTTAGAGAGGCTATCCAGGCTCCTTTGAAGCAGCTGGACTTTACACTCAAATAAACATGGTTACATGAGTCATTGATAATCATCAAAAGTTTGATCCTTATCTTTACCTAAATCTGTGCCAGCCATTGCCATCTTTTTTATATTCAGCAATTTTTAACAAGGTTACAGCAGATACATCAAACTATTAAACTTACTCCTAGTAATGCCTTTTGTAAGGATTGGATGAAGGAAAATTCTCTTTGCTAATCACCAGTCTCCTTTTGCGTTGACGTGAGACAACTTGATGACTCTAATGGAACTCCTCAGCCTCATAGTAGTCCTGAGAACTCAAGAAATCTGGCTTTGATACAGTGCAGGGACAACAGAGCTAGGGAAGAAAGATTTTGCTCTTAGGGACAGAAATCCAGAAGGTGTTTTTATGTGTTTGTTAAATGGTACCG
>PVHP010016153.1:0-36341 GCA_004024765.1 Zapus hudsonius | reverse complement strand
CTGTGCTAGAGGGAGACCCTACCTTGAACTCCCTCACACCCCTCCAAATAATCTGAATTCCTCTTAGTTGAAAAATACATAGATATTTATAACCACACTAATATATGTGCTTAGTTACAACATAAAAACACTAAGAAGACAACTAAATTAAAAATTAACTTATTTATATATTTTCTAGGCACATTTATATCTTTCTCTAGGTAAACACACTGAGCACTTTTATCATTACTTTTTATTTTAATAGAATATCAAGCATGACTATTTTTGTTCATGTTTTCATGATTATGAGCCCGACACAGGATTATCAATGTTTAATATTTGAACATGATCAATGATGAATAAACAGTTGTTTGTATGAAGTGTGGTTTAATGGGTTAGTTATGACATTCAAATGAGTGATAATTTAGCTATAGGATCTTATTATATAAATGACATGAAATAACATGTTTTACTTTGAGATATTTTGTCTTTGAACTACATGGTTGATGAAAATAACTCTTGTAATGAAATAATTTTCTTTTACTATGCATATAATTGTGATTATAGAGAAGATAGAAACATACACAAACACATAGATATATATGCTAGATTAGAGGAGTATAAAATATAAATTCTTGCCCAATTACATCATAAAACCCCTAGAACCATCTTTGATAAAACTAAGATCCAGTATACTTTTCACTGTATGGCTCCTTCAGAGAAAAGCCTCCTAAGACATAAGTTCATCTTTCTGACTCCAGAGGAATTTGAACACTGCCTAAACTTTACATATGATTCAACATATCATTAAACTTAACATGTACTGGTTGCCGATCATGTTGATTGCTTGGTTCTCAACTGGTGGCTTTGTTCAGGGAGGTGGAAACTTTGAAGCCAGATAGCAGAAGTGTGTTTGCTGGGGGTGGATTTTCAAAGTTAATATTCACTTCTTGTTTGAGCTAGAGCTCTCAACTTCGTGATCAGCAAAGATGCAAATAAGCAACGAGACAAGGTCCCAGTACTATAATTAAGCTGCTTTACCTCCCAGACTTTCATTCTCATGATGCATCCAACCCTCTACACTATGAATCAGCAGTGGCTGGGAAGATGGCTGAGCCTGTGATAAGCTTGATGTTGAGTTCAGGTCCCCAACACCCACGTGAAAGCTAGGCCTGCAGACAGCTTCAATCCTAGCTCATGGGAGGGGTAACCAGGAATTCCTGGAGCTTGTTGGCTAGTAAGTATGGCCAAATCAGGGATGTTTAGGTTCATTGAGAGATTATGTCTCAAAAATTAAAGTGGAGAATGACTGAAGAAAATATCCAACTTCTACCTCTGGCTTCCAAATGCACATTCATATAGCACAGACATACATGAAAAAATAAATAAATAAATAAAATCATCATGTAAAAAATAATCTTTGAGCCAACATGCTTGCTTCTGTCAAGTGTCTCATCACTATGTCAAGAAAAGTAAGTAAAAAAGTGATTAGTCATGAAACCATAGGAAATCTTGCCTTTGGACTAGACATGGCTCCTTACACATACATAGATTCTAATCCACCTCACCATGTTTGCTAACATAAGGAGGTACTTACAGAGCACAGGTGAAGAGTTTCTTATAGGTGCATGGATAACTTAGAGGCAACCACATCCCACAGTAGCATAGCAGATGATTCCGGAAAGCCACAATCCTGAATTCACGTCATGGCTTGTCAGCTGCTCAGCTAGTTTCTGGAAAGCTGTTCCCACTCCTCATATAATCTTATTTAGCCCTGTGACTCTTAGAAGTTTCTGGATCTTCTCTGAACTTTCCTTGGTCTTAAAATATCTAGAATTGGAATTAATGGATCATGAGGACGATGCATGAATATTTTCCTTAAGAAACTACCAAAGAGTTTTCCAGAGAGATCACACCATTTCACAGAGTTTATCAGGATAGAATTATACCTGTTCTCAAACCTCTCCCTCTTTCACACCAACACTTCTTTTCTTGATTATGGATATTCGAATGAGTATATGTTATCTTCCAGTGATTTGAATATTCATTTTCATGATAATTATTTTAGTGGTGGCTCATTAGCTGATTAATTATGTACCTTCTCTTATTAAGTGCCCATTCAAATATTTGCTCTATTTTTAATTTGTCATTTTATAACTGCTTTGGAAGAGTTACTCTATTTTCTAAGTATGTCCATTGATAGCTCTATGTGTCAATCACACTGCTTTCAGTAAATTCCTTGCCTGTTATTTTCTTAAAGTTTTGTAAAAAGTTGAAAGAATTGTATTAAGATTTATTTAGCATATGATAGACACATTTTACTTATATTACAATATTGTGCATGTCTTTAATATTTTATGCATTTATTTGAAAGGAGAGAGAGAGTGAGCGAGCGAGAGAGAGAGAGAGAGAGAGAGAGAGAGAGAGAGAGAGAGAGAATCAGCAGGCAAAGTCCTCCTGTCACTGACAATGAACTCCAGATGCATGTGAAACTTTGTACATCTGGCTTATTATGGATACTGGGAAACAAACTCAGGCCATCAGAGTTTGGAAGCAAGTGTTTTTAACCACTGAGCAATCTCTCCCGCCCTGATGGTATTTTTATTATACTAATGAATGTCTAACATTCACAGTAAGGCACCATTATCACCTCCTTTGTGGATATTTCGATGAGCTCTGAGGCAGATTCAGCTCCTCAACTCTGAATTTCCTTTGCTCAGCACACAGTCCATCAGAACGATGACTACATTCAATGTGGCTTTATTCTGTGTCTCCCATTTCGTTTAGAAATAATTTGAAAGCAGTGAAAATACTGTCTCCTCTCTGTAAAACTAGGGTTTTCAACACAAGATCTGGAATGTATGAACCAATCGTTTTTCTATTCCACAGATGTTTATTAAATGTCTGAGATGTGTCAGATAACGTTCCAGCTGTCTGGTAGTCATTAATGGACCACTTTACCTGTGGACATACAATTAGCAGGAAAAGATTAATAAATATTTTTTCATGTTGTAATTAATGAATACATCAGCATATTAATATTTTAGCATTTTTCTAGTTCTTCCAAACTGTTAACTCAGGGCTTTTAAAATGATTATAGTTATTCATATGCAATCATCCACTCAGAAACATTACATCTGACCATAAAAAATTGGTATATTCTTTACAATATAATTTTCACATTTTTCCATAGCTTGCAGTTCTCAAGGAGGTTAATAGTCACAAATTTGAGCCTTATTGGCAAACTGGTAGATGAAATACCAACCTAAATATATCAAGTCATATCATGTATATGCTTTAAATAATTATGACATTGCCCCCTCAGTAACAACATGCAAAGGGGGGGTGGAACCGGATTGACTGCTAGGCTATTCACAACCCCGTACCCCATGGACTGATCCAGACGGCCCACAGAGGAGGCTATCCAGCTAACCGGGGACAGGGAAGAGGGAAATAGGGGAACTGAAGACATCAACACATTATTCCCTTATTAAGTGTACCTAATTATTGTTAATAAAACAAACTATGCATGTTGGCATTATTTGCAACGTTTTTCTAGTTAATCCTAATACAGAAAGCAAAGTCCCAGAAACATTCTTCTGCGGATACATTTTTGCTTTCCTCTTTTACTCTGAATTCAAGTGATATATCCTTATTTTTTTAAAAAAATGAAGCTCAGTAGTACAAAGAAGAAATAAAAAGTATATCACAAACAACTTTATTCCAAACACAATGCTGGCTTATACCTTTTAGTCATTTAGTACACATTTTCCTTTTTACCTGTTTGAAGTTACATTTAATATTGACATTTCCATTTTTTGTTGTCTGGATGAAAAACTAATATTATGTGTTCTCTTTTTGATGTCACATTATTTTAATTCTATTTCTGTCTCTATACAATCAGGAAGTGAACAATGGGCATAAATTTTTTTTAACTTTTTAGGTATGCCCTTAGGATACCTTCCAGAAAGGGACACATTATATGAAATGATGAAAAATGTTTTAGACAGTTTCCAGGAAGGACTGGGAAAAATAAAACTTGTAAATACCATTTTGACTTTTCATTGAATCTGATATGATCAATTTCCATAATATCATTTATTTAATCTTTGCTAATGGAATACTTGAAATAGAATTCTCTTGTTTTAATTTGCATTATTTTGACTGTCAGCAAGCAAAGTGAACATTTTTGATATAAGTTAAACTATTTGCAATTTTATTGTTTTACAGATTCATTTTACTTTGACTAATTTTCTTTCTTTGTTTCTTCTTTGTTCCTTCCTTTGTTCCTTCCTTCTTTCCTTCCTTCCTTCCTTCCTTCCTTCCTTCCTTTCTTTCTTTCTTTCTTTCTTTCTTTCTTTCTTTCTTTCTTTCTTTCTTTCTTTCTTTCTTTCTTTCTTTCTTTCTTTCTACCTCTTTCTATTTTGAGGACAGCATCTCTTTCTGTGGTCTGGGCTGAGCTAGAATTTACTCTGTATTCGAGTTAAGCTTCAGATTTAAGACAATCTGCAAGCCTCAGCCTCTGAGACCAGGGGTTACAGTGAGCCACCTTGCCTGAGTCTTGTCATTTAATTCTTTACCTGAAAACAACATGACAAAAGTTTCAAATGAATTAATAAATCTATCTATACAGAGAAAGTTAAGCACCTTTTTGTGTCAGCTTTTAAAACATTTCTCTTAACATATATTCATAATGTAATATATTAATTTGATATAGATAAATCTTTTCTTTTACATGTTTTCTGTCTTTTGTTGACAATCACATTTACTCCACTGAAAAGTGGATTGAAAGAAACTTAGATATGCTCAACATTGGAAATAACATCTGGGTTCTTTTTGTTGTTGTTTTTATTGTGTGTGTGTGTGTGTGTGTGTGTGTGTGTTTGTGTGTGCACGCACATGCCTGTGCATGTGTGTGTCTGTGTATGGGTGAACCTGGGCTTCTTTTTGTTGCTGCTGCAAACAAATGTCAGATTTTGCTCCTCCACCATTTATTTATTAATTTTTCATCTTGCTTAAGTGGGTGGCTTGGGAATTGAACCAGGGCAGGCTTACTTTACAACCAAGCACCTTTAACCACAGAGCCATCTTTCTAGCCAGGAGTCTGTATGCTTTTAAAATTTAATACTATAAATATTTTTCAGGTTACTTTTTTTTGTTGTTGTTTTTTGCTCTAGCCCTGGCTGACCTGGAATTCACTATGCAGTCTCAGGGTGGCCTCAAACTCACAGTAATCCTCCTAACTCTGCCTCCTGAGTGCTGGGATTAAAGATGTGTGCCACCACACTTGGCCATTATTTTTCTTTTTATTGTTCCTTTATGTTGGGTCCTGTCCCTCTGTCCCTAAATGTGTCTTGTTCAGTTCTCACTCTTGCTTTCTTATTGGAAGAGAGGAAACTTAAAGAGATTATGGAGTAATCCAACTAGATCCTTAATGTTTTAATGTATGTCACTGCACATTTTATTGTAGCCTGCTTCAAAAGCTTCTTTAAGCTAACTATTTAGCTTGTTCTGATCATTGGATTTAATTTTAAATATTCAATCACCTTTGCACTCATATTTCATTAACATTGTTAAGCAAAGCTGACCTTCACAATTCAGGAAGAAATACAACTTAATCTTGATACACATATAATCTCATTGATAGAAAAGAAATTTGACATCTGAAACCTTTTCTGTTAATTCTGTTAGAATTCAGATAATTTATTACATAGAAATTTATTAAAATGGGTCTTCATAATTTTAATTCAAATGATTCTTATATTACATATGATTCAGCCTTCAAAATTGTAGAATGGAAATAATACAATGAAGATTTAAGCCTTCTATGTTGTATAATCTTCAGTTCTTTCTATCATTTATATGCATATATTTATATGTGTATGTATATAGTATCTATCTTATCTTGTTATGTATACATCTAAGAAATAGGACTGATGTTAATATTATTTTAGTTGCATTAATATATTAGTATTGATACATATAATTAATAATTAACATTAATATCAGTACCATTACAAATTATATTGATATTATTGCAGCCTAGTCAACTGTTAATCTTTTTTAGAATCCCAGATTGGCCTCATCCTCATAATTCCCCTTCCTCAGCCTCCTAAGGTCCTAGATACCATGCTCACCACCACTTCTGGTTTAATTGTATTTTACATTTCAATTTTTAAAACTCTTTTTCTATATCTTCCAATATTTTTAGCCCTTGAACAATTCATTGTCCAGATAGCACAGATGAGCAGAAGGACAGATTGGAAGAGGCAAAACAATTGCCTTTGAAATGTGGAGGAAGAATCCTCAAAGATAGCAGGTGGTCCAGCAAGACACAATATGTAAGGAAACCAATTCTCTCCTATAGGACCCTTTGTAGGCATTTTGATCGCCTCAAATGAGAAAAGCAGTATGCTTGTTATAATAGAAACAATTTGTAACAATCTGTTAGGAAATAATTACAGTGTAAAGTATTGTCACAAGGAAGCCACTATATGAGAGTATTCTCCATTATTCCAGATAGCACAATTTCTACGTGGCAAACTACATTATGATTTTCCCATTCTATAAATACTTATTTTTTATTTATTTTACATTTACTTTGTAGTCACCATTCTAGTAGCTGCGCAGAAAGATCCCAAACAAAAGCAGCTCGTGGAGGAATGGGTTTATTTGGCTTACGGACTCGAGGGGAGACTCCATCCTGGTAGGGAAAACGATGGCATGAGCAGAGGGGTGGACATCACCTCCGCCACAGCACTGCAAACAGCAGCAGGAAGGTTGCCAAACACTGGCAAAGGTTTATAACTCCTTAAGCCCACTCCCAACAACACAGCTCCAGCTAAATTCTAATACCTGAACTGCCATCAGCTGGGAATCAATCACTGAGAACACATTCATATGTTTGTGGGAGACACCTGGAACAAACCATGAAATTTACCTTGATGGCAGGATCTATATCTATCTATCTATATCTGTATCTATCTATCTATCTCTCTCTCTCTCTCTCTCTCTCTCTCTCTCTCTATATATATATATATATATATATATATATATATATATATATATATATATATATATATATATATATATATTGTTTTGTTTCCTTCAAGCAATCTTAGTATGTGCACTGTGTCTGGTTGATTATGTGTGACATGTGTGACATGCATTGAGTCATTGAATATAACATTCAGACCAGATAGAAGGACGGACACATCACAATCCAAGCACTTCTAAAAATATATCCAAATCCCTTATGCAAACGTTGATCCTTTATTTTTACTTGAATCATGATTTCTTTTATAGCATTAAAGGTTACTTCTCTCATAATCCATAGGTGGTAAAATCTGAGTAGTCACATAAAAAATGGATCTTTTCTATATAAAACTATTTCAGGAGATACATTTTTATCTAGTAATAATCCTATAAAGTTCAAGTTTATCCTTCTTTCAGTGCCAGAAGGATTTGAAAGAAAGAAATAATTGTCTTCAATGCTACATCCTGACAGTGTCTATGAGTGTTCTGATCAAATGCTTCCATGGCCTTTATGGTCAATTAACCAGAATGGAGAATTTCTGTTCAATATAGGACAGGAAGATGGTAAGAGATTAGACAGCTGTATCCACAGTGTGTTCTGCCATGTCTGGTGGAATTATTACAGAAGGAGCCCTGAGTAATCAAAGGAAGGTCACAGCACATCAGCCTGCATATCTCTCTTGACATACCGTCATCAGTCATAAGTGAGTGATCTCTCATCCACGTAGGCCTCCTCAACCTATCCTAGTTGGATGAGATTTATGTCACCATAGACTGGACAGTGAGCAGCAAGTAAGAAATGGAGAAGGAGAAATTTTCCAAGAAGGTGTATGGTAGAAAAAATTTGTCAGACAGTAGGATGATACATAAACACCAGTTTGTGAAGACAAAGTTACTGGACAGGTGAGAGGCTCAGAACATTAAATCACAATGGGGGAAGCATTCTCAGTGTTGGGAGCCAAAATATATAAGATTTATGTGCGATGCAGTCTTGAGTCTAGTTACTGTAAAGTTCTAGACAATCATATTCAGTGATATGTTTACCAAAAATTGGTATTTATTGCTAAATGTCTCTCATCTGTTTATACTTATTTCTCTATATATCAATCTCTGTCTATATCTCTATCTATCTATCATCTATCCATCTTTCTATCATCTATCTATATATCATCTGCATTGGTCAGGGTCCTCTGAAGGAACAGAACCAACAGAATGAATTGTAGTGAAAAAAAAAGGGATTCATTGGATTAGCTCACAACAGTCCCACAATGGCAGACTGCAAGTCCAGGAGGCAAGGAACCAGTAGCCTGAGTCCACATGGCTGGATGCCTCCACAGTCCCAATTCAGCCCTGAAGGCCTAAAGGCTTCCTGTGGAGCTAGAAGGCTGAGGAGACTTCATTCCAATGCCTATGAAGGGAAGCCCAAAAAGCACCAGTATCCTGGAAATCTGGGGAAGAGAGAGATTGCCTTTCCCTTTATTCAGCCACCCTTTCACAGACTTGACTGGAATTTTCTGGAATTTCCTTCCTGTACTGCTTTCCCAGGAAGGGATGTTTATTTCTAATTCCCCTAAGCCTCCTTACATCTTGTCCCCTAATGAGAGGGCTGCCTTCCTATAAACTACATCAGAGACCTACCCAAGATTACTAAATGGTCAAGTTAACAAAAAAAAAAAACTAAAACATCACAGTTTCTATCATCTATCTGTCTATTTTCTGTCTGTCTATCATCTATCTATCTATCTATCTATCTATCTATCTATCTATCTATCTATCATCTATCTATCTCTCCATCTGTCATGCCCAAAATATCACTAAACATAAGTAAGGTAATATTTATGTAAATTACTAACATATTTTCTAATATATAGAAATTGACAATGTGTGTTGTTTTATTCAGAATAAGAACAGGAAGCTCAGAATTCCCTTAATGAATGCAGAGAGTTCAGTGAGATACTGTAATCAACAATGGCAGTGATAGACTGTAATAAAAAAGAAGATGCATTAAGACATTGGCAATAACTGGAAGTCATTGTCACTCTTGGGTTCCAAAATGAGGTGTAGGGTTATAGAGCCATTGTTCCTTTGGAACTGAACTTAGATGAAGAAACCCAGCAGCTTCTAGCTTGCAGTGAAGCAGGAAAGAACAGCCAAGCGAATAAATACTTTGATCTCTCTCTCCTTCGTGGATTTTTCTCTTGTCTCCCATTCATCTAAATTATCATAGTATGGAAAGGAGCTTAGACCATAGAAGTATAAGCCTCATAGTCATCGACTAACATGAGAAAGTCAGATAAAGAACACACTAGCTTTTAAAAATAGTTTTATTTATTATTTGCAAGGGTTTGTGAGACAATGGAGATGGGCAGAGAGAGAGCAAAACAATGGTGAACGAGAGCCTATTGCTGCTGCAAACTCCAGACCCATGAGCCACTTTGTGCATCTGGGGAATTGATGCAGACCATCAGACTTTGCAAGCAAGCACCTTCACCACTGAGCAATCTCCCCAGTACCAGTACATACAATACAGTAGCTTTGTATCTGAACACTTGTCCTAAAAAGAAAGGTTGAACAATAGTAAACATAAAAGCCAATCAGAATGCCAGACAATAACTTAAATACAGGTCTTGTTTCTAAAGGTAGATTTACATTAGGATTGGTATTAAGGATATGAGTGTTTATTATTTAATTGTAATTGAGTAAAATAGAAAAATAGATAATCTTATAATTCTACATTACTCAGTCTCATAAAGGGATTTAATAACATTGTGATGTAGATCAATTTGAATTACTCAATATCTACATTGAATCTTTCTTTTGTTCTTTTCTGGGGGGGGTATGGTAAAAATAGAGTGTGGAGAAGGTAGAGTATGGAGCATCGAAGGAAGATAGGAATATTAGTTTGCTATCATATATATATATATATATATATATATATATATATATATATATATATATATATATATATATATATATATATATATCCTATATTGTTTTTAAAATATTTAGTGTTCTCTGATGAAGATTCAAAGGTTGATATTGAGTTAGAAACAAATATTCTGTTTTCATATCAATTTATGTTATTTCAGATCCAAAAAAGATGTGAAGAGGCCCATAGTGCACATCTGATATATGTGGTATATCAAATTGCTCTCTTTGATAACAAATGCTAGATGAAACATTAGAGCCTTCAAAATGAGATCTCTTAACACTATGGAAATGGATATCCTTCTCATATTAGCATAAACATTCATCTTTCCCACACTTATGTTGCACAGGATATACAATAGAGCTGCATTGTAGGAAAAGCATATTTTTTTTCCTTGCAGGGTAAAGAGTGTAAGAATATGTACGTCTTGGTAGAGTTGATGTTCCCAGGATTTGCAATTAGAAGTATGGGTATAACAAAATGCAATGATTGTCTAGTATACTTCATTTTTACACATAATCCCTGATCTTAAGACTGCATTTGTGTTAAGTAGTCTAAAATACTTTTTGGGTAGGAGAGCTGGAGATTTGGCTCAGCAGTTAAAGGTACTTGCTTGCAAAGTTTGATGGCCTGGGTTGCATTCCCCAGTACTCAAATAAAGCCAGATGTATAAGGTGGCACATGCTTGTGGAGTTCACTGGGAGTGGCAGGAGGCTCCTGCATATCCACTATCTCTCTTACCTCTCTCTTGGTTTCTCTCATAAATTTACAAATATTTAAAACAAAATAGAATATTTTCACATATATAGATCTGCTTGAACTTACCTGTAATTTTTTATGGCATATAGGTTATTTTTTTCTATTTCTATAGTCTTACCTTCATCTACAAAGTCATTTCACTCTTATCTTTAGAAGTATCCCTGTAAACAACTTTATTTTAAAATATGTTTTATTAAAAAATGAGACTCATCTCACCAAAGCAGAAAATTAGAAACTACAGAGGGCTCAACACTAACAGAGATATGTCTTCCTAGGCTCAGGCAACATAACAGAATGTAAAAGCCCCAGGGTGGTAATTTGCACTTTGTGGCATTCCCCCCACCCCTGCACAGATCCTAACTGCTACATTTATGACTGAACGATATTTACAAATGACCACTACTGAGAAGGGGCCTCAGTGGAATGGGGGCCGTGGAGAGGGGACATGAACGATAACTTGATGTCATATGTTCATATATTAAAGCAAAAGTAATCCTCCTAACAGATTTCATAGGCTCTTGAAATGTAAGAGAGCACTTTCATTATTGACTTTTATCCAAACATAAAATGTATTTTTCTTTCTTTTCTTTTTCTTTTTCTTTCTTTCTTTCTTTCTTTCTTTCTTTCTTTCTTTCTTTCTTTCTTTCTTTCTTTCTTTCTTTCTTTCTTTCTTTCTTTCTTCCTTCCTTCCTTCCTTCCTTCCTTCCTTTTTTCCTTCCTTCCTTCTTTCTTTCTTTCTTTCTTTCTTTCTTTCTTTCTTTCTCTTTCTTTCTTTCTTTCTTTCTTTCTTTCTTTCTTTCTTTCTTTCTTTCTTTCTTTCTTTCTTTCTTTCTTTCTTTCTTTCTTTCTTTCTTTCTTTCTTTCTTTCTCTCTCTTTCTTTCTTTCTTTTACAGTTTTAGCATGGGTGTTTAATATAGAGGAGTAGTTACAAAACCATTCTCAAAACTTTAATAAATTAATGTTATCCATTATGCAGCAGAAATCTATCCCAAGAATTTCTTGCTATGTAAACAAAATCAATCAAATCCATAGAGGTAAAACAACACAGAAAGATAAGTAAGCATAGCAGGTTGGAAAATGAACAAGTGTATGAGCACAGGATCTATCAAATGGTCAGGAAGCTCCACTTCTGAAAGTAAGCATATTTACCTTAAAGACATCCTGAGCTTGTGTTTCTTTCTTCTTTCCCATTTTTCCTCCAATTGGTCCTTTTCATTATCGCTGGGAAATTGTAAATAAAGAAATAGAACAGTATGGGATTTTCATCACTTAAAAGTAACTTTCTTCATAGTTCCACTTTACAGAAACTTTTTTCCTTAAAGATCTTAATTCCACACTTAACTGCAAATGTAAAACTTAAATTTCCTAAAAATTCTAGAAAAAAATAATACCTCAACTATGGTATGTAATTAATTTACCATTAATCAATTTTTATGGACCATTTGTGTTTAATGCTTTGCATTATTGCTATTACAGAAGTGATTGTTTTGTATTCTCATCTGTAAAATCATTGAGAATATCATCAGATGTGGAATTGGTTATAAATGGTACATAGCTTCCATTAGCAAGAAAAATTTTTTGCATTACTCTTAAAAACCCAATCAAGACAGAAGAGAATGGCTGCTATATTTTGTATATGCTTGCCAACATTATTGTCAAACATTCATAAAAACTCAGTGAAAATGTCATCTGAACAACAATTACTAATAACTTTAGACATTTTAAAATAACCTTTCAATAACTTTATATAGTATGACCCTAAACAGAAACATGACATTAGTTATATATTGAAGTTGTCTTTGTACTATTTTAATGATCATGTTTGAGGATTATTTCTATAAAATCCATGGAGCCTTGCATATCTTAGATTAATTTTATTATCAATAACATTAAAATATTTGAGTTATTTCTGGCTTACAGAAATATTATTTTTCTTACATGCAAACACCCATATGAGTACAAGACATTATAAATTAAAGTGAGTAGAGAGAGCACCCCATTTTTATGTCTGTGGTAGAGAAGACAGCTATGTGGAACATATAAAACCAGATCTTTCAGTAGTATCTGTAAGGATCATATGGTATCATAGCAAAAATACATATGAGGTAAGCAGAAGGCATAGAAAAAGAGAAATATAGATAGAAAGGGCTTTGTGTATCCTCAGTTTAGAATGTTATTAATTACCCTAGTGATTGTGAATTAAAACTTGACATCAATCCTAATATTGGATAAGCCCATGATATATTGTGTTATTGTGCATTAACATGTTATAATATGTTATTATCATACTCAAAATACCTCTAGATTAATTCACTTATTTTCATTATATGCTATACATAATATTTGTTAAATATAAAAAGAAACCATTACATGACAATTCTTTTTTCTGTGTCACATTGATAAGAAAATATTTTTGCATGAAATTTAATTCTGGTATGAAGGTAATTGTAAAACATACTTGATTTAGCTATACTTCTTTTCTTCTTAGGCAAAATAACTACAATCACATTCAAGAATTGTTTTTAATAAAGAAAGGCAGATTCTTCTGTACCCCCTTGCATCTGCATGTAACTTCACTGACAACCCCTAGAACCAGCTTTGTGAGTAATATCTCTTTGAAGCTGTTCTTTTTGTCTTGAAGTGACTAATGTTATGAGTTAGTAAATTGTTAAATACAGTTTGCCTCATATAACCTCTTAAGTATATTTTCACTTCAAATGTGTTAAGCAAAATATATTTATGTTAGAACCTAAGAAAGGAAGATAATCAAATGAAAAGATGTACAGGGACCTCTAACATGCAGGCAAAGTTTTGATTTTCATCTTGGCATTGCTAACATAAGCATTCGATGAGATTTTATTACCACTTATTTAGAACATATTTTGCATATATGTTTCTTTTCAATAAAATGTTTATGTGAGGGAAAATATATCAATATAGAAGAATTAGCTTTTAAGACTAAACTTCATCCTTGAAATTCAACAAGTTACCAGTAGAAAGCCCTTAAAATCATAGGAATAATGACCTCTATAGACAAGAACAATTTAGAAATTCTGAACTAATCATCTTGGAGATAATAACGTAAAAGATGTCTTGATGGAGTGAATGGGTGCCTGCTTCCTCGGGGTTTAAGTTCCAGGTTCAACAGACAAGTTCTTCAAGATGAGTGTCAATGACATATTGACATCTAGCAGCCAATCCTGCTCTCTTCCATCTCTACAAAACCAATGCACAAGTAATCAGTGGTGCCTGTCACTGGGCTGAAAGAGAAACAAAGGCTGTTTATTGACCATCCAAAGACGCTATTGTTTTACACATCTGGGTGAAGGTCCACCACTATAATTTTTAACTTCCCTGTATAATCGCTAGAAGTTGAAATACCTCTGGAATTCATAGGAAAAAAAAAACATGGAGGTGAACAGAATACAGAATTTAAAAAAAATGTAGCAAACATATGAACCATATGGGACAACAGACATTATCAATGGACCTCTATTTTTAAATTTTTATATTAGCAGCATATAAACATTAAGTATCATAAAAGTGTTTTCAAACATGTTTTTTTTTCCGTTTCTCCTTTTCCCTACCCACCTGGTGTCCTCCCCCATAACATAGAAGAAAATCATAGAATTTATTGAAGGGCACATATTATTTGTCTAAGTAATGAAATCAATACAAAGAGTGAAGCACTGAACAGAGATATATCCTCAATAAAGTATGTGAGGGAATCTTCAAAAGTAAAGTTGAGAGGTTTTATTTTAAAGAATTTATAGGAAGGGTTAATGGAGCAAACTATGTACTAAATACATAATACAATGAAAAAAGAAAAAAATGCTTAGGTAATAAACATGGGAATGAGGAAGAAACACCAAAATCATTGCAGTATAACAATGGAAAATGTTTGCTAAGAGGGAAAATGAATTTAAACATATAACTCCATAAAACACAATACTATCATTCCCATGAGAGAGCAAAATGACATATTTACCCAAGTCCCAAAAAGTTTATGACCACAGACATATTTCTGGAAGAGTAACTCAAAATACATTTTGAAACTTTGATTTTAAAAAGAAGGAAATATGAAGTTATTAGATATATTTGTGAGCAAGGAAATCAATAAAGCACCGTAAGCTGAGCTCCTGTTCATGGAAAATTATGTATTTCTATATAAAAGGGAGTTTATGAAAAGTTACCTAGAATTTAATTTCTATCAGTAAATAAATAAAATCCTTATTGTCAAATGAACAAAGGAAATACAAGTAGGCTATTTATAGAGAAAATATACAGGAAATGAAATGTAAATAATTATGGGTGCAAAAAATGGCATGCTCAATTGTAGTAGTCAACAGGTGAAGGCTAATAAAACAACTCTCTGATTTACTATGTTTTCCTTTTCAGTTGACAGTCATATGCATTTATACGATTGATTCTAGCCATGGAAAGGCTGGGGAGGAACTGAGACTCTTGCCTGTGATTGTTAAAAATGAAAGCTGTGCATACTCAATGAAATAAAACAAGTATTTACCTAAGGAAAACTTTCATATACATTGCATCTATAAGGCCCATTTTGATCTGTGTCCTTTTAGGAAATGTTTTCCCAAAAGAATTTGATGCTTTTTCAGAAGTATCAATACCAACATCACGGGCCATCAATGGAGCACGAGCGTCAATCAAGATTTAGATGTAATAAGTTTCACGTTATGGAATATTGCTCAGTCAACAATGAGCACTCTTGTAGGTTCAGTTGTACTTGGCACACACTTATCTCTTAACACTAATGGCTGTGTTACACAAAATGGCAAATTCCAGAATAAAATGTAAGGATTGATCTAACTCGTTGAAAATATTTTAGAATACTTTGTGCTCATGTCTGTATAAATTCATAGAAAATTTGTAGAAAAATACTTCTAGCTGTCAAAACCAATTTATATCTGCTTATTATGCCTCTCTAGATTTAAAATTCTTTTTTGTTTATTTCTTTTGTAGGGTGAATGTATTCTTTTCATATACTGTCAAGCTTTACTTCTGTTAAAACAGAAAAAAAAATATTTTCACCTGGCCCTCCATTCAGAGCCTAGATACTCTCCCTTCAGTGATGTCTGCCTAGTTTATTTCATCTTATTTTTTGTTAATCTTCCATCTCATTACAACTCTGTATTTGTTTCCAAAAGCATTGGTATCTGCTTCATCACACTTCAGGTCTACTTACTAAGCAGTTTTCTCCACCATTTCTTGGAATCAAAGCTCCAGAGAGGTAAATATGTGATTCCCACCACTAGCGTCATTAGCAGCACTTGACAAATATTAATCACTAAAAACTGTTTGTTGACTAGAAGAGTGAAAGAAAGAATGTAGATTTTAGTTTCCTAATCTGTAAGGTGAAGGCATTTCTGAAATTAGATGTGAGCAATGTGAAGAAACTCATCACCACTAATACTGACTTGGTGATAATATGATTCTGAAAGCAATGAAGAATATAATATGCTATCGACTTTGGCCACTAAAACTTACATTAAAACAGAGTCAGAGTTCTGTAATGCTTTCATTAAAATTGCTTTTGTGATTTACTTTTCACCATGGAGAGAAAATAATCTCTTGCTCTTTCTAAATAAAAAATAATAATAAAGCCCTCAGATCCGTTTATTATTGCAGACATGCTTGTTTTCATGTGAGCAATGTAAATAAGTTAGAAATGCTTCAGTTCAAGTAGGCCTACTGCCCCTGGGAAGCAGGAGTCGCTCCCCATCTCCCCATCTATATTCCTGAGCACACAGGAATGCATTATTTTAATGGATCCTTGATAACATGTGCAGTAACTGGATGAAATAGTAATCCTACCATTGTTCACTAATTTACTTCAGCAGATATGTTGAAATACACGAAAGCCAGATGTTTAAGCTTGCAAATCACACAATGAAACTGCCAAGTTAGTAACTTACAGAAAAATGAACACTTTTCTTTTCTTTCCTTTTTCAATTTGCTTTTGTGAGTTTATAAGAATTAGGCACATACTTTCTGTTAACCTAATGATGATTTACTAAACGGGTCTATTAATACTCTGATGTGTAACTTAAGGAAAACACATAGAAATATACACAGATATATTCCTTCCTAATCAAAAAAACAAACTTTGTCTTTCAATGATTTTTTTTCTTAACAAACAACAAGAAGAACATGAATAACAACAAAAAAAGAAAAACAAAGGGGGGTCTCACTCTGAAGGGGTTGCCTAAAATGCTTCAAGTCATCCTTCTACAGTGAGCTATAGAACATGCCCTGTGATGAGGACATAAATTATCTACAGGCTTCATGGTGTTGTGCTGGCCTCAATCATGTCTTAGAAATGAATTCTCTCCTACAATGAATAAAGCCAAGTAAAATTTGGCTGACTAAACTAAAATGATTTTAAATATGTAAATTAATCAAATGATCTGTTGACTATTAAACATGGTATATGATCAATATAAGATCATAACATCCCCACAATAAGTAGCTTGCCATCTATTTGTCTGACATATTTCAACATAATACACTGAAAGCACTGTAAACATACTCTGTCTCTGTTTCTTCCATCTCAATGTACCCTTAGAATAAAAACGATGTTCAGAGGAAGCATTTCAAATATATGCAACAAGAATGGCTATTAGAATTAACCACGATTGTATATGATGTTTTGAATCTGAGTATTCTCACTTGGCTAGATGGCATATAAGCAGTTTTCCACAATTACATTTTTAATAGTGTATCAGTTGACAATCATCCTTGGTTGACAGTGGCTTGTGGAGCATCTGGAAAAGCAAGGGAGGAATTCCAACATATTGTTGGAGGAAAATATCCAAGAATTAAAGCACTGCAAATTTCAGTCAGCAATGTCTGAAGAAGGTATTGCTTAAAATATTAATATAGGAACACAGGACTTACATTGGATATGAAAAATGAAGAGAATATGACATTCCAAAATGCACATAATAAATTATGAACAACTCAATCCAAAGAAATGGAGACCTATAAATTTCATAACTGAAATAAAAAATATTTATTGAAGGGATTTCAATGGCATTTAAAGAACACTAATAGACCACTCAACAAAATTAAGCAAACATAGCACACACAACTGAACAGCTTCTTAACACACAGAAAGAAAACAAGAAAAAATGATGCAAAATAAAACATAAATTTGGATCTATATGATACATTAAATGAAAAAAAATGGAGTGATTTAACTCAAAAACAGACCTGGTCAAACAAATATGACAAAACACAAAGGTAGATAACACAAATATATCCAGTTAATGAAGGAAAGAATGTAATGCACAATAGTAAAGCTTGTAGTAAATTGCCAGATTTGTAGGAGATGAATCCTAGCCCAAAGAAGTGAGTTTTCTGGGAGACAGGCCTCATAGTTTATATATCAGAATCCGATTCTGCTTCCTGGTTGCAAATACAATAGAACCAGTTGTCTCACACTAGCACTTGCCCAGACAGTAGCCATGCATTTCATGAACCACTGTATTATATCAATCCATGAGCCAAGATAAATCCTTCTTCAATTAAGTTCCTCCTTTGGGCATTTTATCACAGTAACAAATATGGTTGATAGTATAATCTCAATTTGAAAATTCAAGATAAAATATAATACAATTATAGGACCTATGATGGAGATATAAATGGACATGAGTTCAAAATATTTATCTATGTTGAATGTGGAGGGATTCGGATTGGTTGAATCTAAAAAAGGACTGGAAAGATGGCTTGGAAGCTAACAGTGCTGGGTGGTCAAGTGTGAGGAACTGAGTGTGATCCCAATCATCATGTGCAAATCTGGGTATTTCCCACATACCTGTCACCACAGTTTTGATGGATAGAGAAAGACTAGAGGATTGTGGAGGTTCCTGGTCAGGCAATCTAAATGAAAAAGGAGTAACTGAATGTTCAATGTGAGACTGTCTCAAGAAAATAAGATGGAAATATGAACAAGGATGGCCCCTTGATGCCCCACTCTGCTCTGTGAGCGGGACACACACATCTGTTCACACATTATTTTATTCACCAACACAATAAAGACCTGAAACCTTCTATCTATCTATCTATCTATCTATCTATCTATCTATCTATCTATCTATCTATCTATCTATCGATCGATCTATCTATCATCTATATATCTACCTATCTATCTCTTTATATCTATATATCTCTGTCTTCTATATCTATCTCTATCTCCAACTCTATCTCTATCTATATCTATATCATTTATATATTACAGAGAAAAAATAAAGTAGCAGAGCAAAAAGAAGTTTGTTTAAGTCTTTAGGAAAAATTAAATAGTTTCTACATTGACACTATGGTGGTTTGAGTGTAAAGTGTCCCCATAGCTTCATATGTTTGTGAATAAGACTCATACTTAATCCCTGGCTGGTGGAGCCTTTAGGAGGTAGCTTCTTGTTGGAGGAAATTTTCCACTGGGGCAAGTTTTGAGATTTATTAATTCAGCCCTCTTTTCACTGCTAGTAAGCTCACCCTTTCTACTTCCTCCTTATTACTGTGGAGATGTGATGCCAGGCTGTCATCTGAACACTGGCATTCATCACTCTGGCTTTCTCACTGTGGTCTGAATGTGGTCAGTTGCCTCAAGCTCCTGTCAGCATGCCTTCCCTGCTCAGATGGACTTCTGCTGTGCTTTGCCAGCTATGATGAAACTTTACCTAAAAACTAAAAGTCAAAATAAAGCCTTTCTTTCCTTAAGCTTCTAAAGGTTGGGTGTTTTATCCAGGCAATGAGAATGCAATGAATTGATTCAAGAACCATACAAAGTAGTAAGTAATAATCTTCCTGCCTCCAAATAATTATATAATTAGTACAGATGTTAAAATGTAGCTCTGGGAACTAGCAATTTTGGGCAATAAACTGAATTAGTTATCATTAAAACAAATAAAGTGTTAAAGGTGTTACTGCTATGGACCTTAGGGTCAAATCCTAACGTGTTACTGGGGGCAGATGGGATCTGTATTCCAGCATAAGGCATGCAAAGCACTTGAGCTGTGCCTGGGTTCTCTGCTGTTTGTTGCTGGCATGTGTTGCTGGTGCTGGTGTCTCCCAGCTCCTTTTAACATTATGGAACTTCCCCTAGATCTGTAACCTGAAATAAATCCCATTCCTCCTATAAGCTGTACCTGGTTTAGAGGTTCATCCTACCAGTGCAAAGCTGACTATGAGACTCCAATTTAACATTAACAAAACACATGAAACACAGACCAGCCAATTGAGAGTGAGATTCAGAAGGCACAACAGAAGAGTCAGACATGGTTAAATGTTATAATTATGTAAAGACAATGTAAAATGTATATCCTAAGTATGATCAAAGAAATGAAAGCATATCAAGATCGTGATCCAGGAAAACATGTTATAAAAAAGTGAACAGAGTTGAGAGAGAAATAGTGAAATGAAATTAAAAATGAAAAGAGCAGCAATTGTTATGAGTGACTCATTGCATGTATTAAAAAGCAGGTGAGGCAATGCCAAAATATAGTAAACTGTATTTAGACCAAAATTAATTAGGTTAATTACCAAAATAATTAACCTGGAGAGATGGTTTAGGCTCTTGCCTGCAAAACCTAATGACCCCTATTGGATTCACCAGTACGCAAGCAAAGCCAGATGCACAAAGTGGCCCATGCACCTGGAGTTCATTTGCAGTGGCTAAAAGCCCTGATGCACCCATTCTCTCTGTCGCTATTCTATCTGTCTCTCTCTGCTTACAAATAAGCAAAATATTAAAAAAGAATTCTGAAAGCAGAAAAGTAAAGTGACATAAAAATATTGACACTTGAAGAATCCTAAACGTTCGAAAAGACATAACATTTTTAGTTGGCCCTCCAGAAGAGAAAGCAAACACAATATATGAAGAAATAATTGCTGGCTATTTTGTAAAATTTTTGATACAGATAAATATGTAAATTCATGAATATTAGTAAATCTCAAAAAGTTTTTACTAGGGGAGAAACACAGTCAAATGTCATCAAAGGGAAAGAAAGATTGAACCAATGTACAGAGAAAGATATACTCCTGATTTCTAACAGGGTAGAATATATCTTAGCTTAGTTTCTGTTCCAAGAGATTCAGAAACATGATAAACTGCAGATAATATATATCCATGCAGCAGCTAGGGAGAAGAAATAAATTAAGGAAGTTTTTGTAGCTTATGGAAAACATCAGCTTAGAAATCATGTGTCATATACAGCCATGATATGTGAATATTCTAGGCAGATAAAATGTAATGTGTAACATTCGTAAGAAGAGTCTATTATCAGTATGTTAAAGAACAAGAAAATACACAATGAAGCTGGAGTCCAGCTGAGCAAGAGTGAGAAGAGATAGAAAGTGAAATGAGAGTCCTTGTTATGTCATAAGGTTATTGATTTAGACCACTGTAATCTCCTTACTTCAGTTTTTATTTGCAAATTAATTAAAAACTTCAGTGTTGAGAGCTGTTAGAACATCACCTATTTTTCCAAGATGCTTGTGATGGTTAGGTTTCATTGTCAACTTGATCTTTTTGTCTTGGGTGGGTCTCTGAGGATGTTAACACAAAGGTTGTCTCTCAGTAGGGGTAGGATGTAAAGAGTGGGCTGTGCAGGAAGGAAATTCCAGAGACTCAGGAAGCCTTTAAGTCTGGGAAAGGGCTACAAGACCTCCACCCTAAGGCTATATAAAGGGGGAGAAAAATCTTCTCTTCCCTACCCCCTCTTTCTCCCCCCCCCCCGCCCTCTTTAGACTGGTGAAAGGGAAGAAGGCTCTTTTGCTGTTTTGGAACTTCCCCAGTATCTGTAGCTTCAATATTTCCTTTCCTCCCATGAACTGTGCCTGGTTTAGAGATTCATCCCAGCTGCATGTGGCTGACTGCGAAGATGCTCATTTCACCTAGAGCAATGCCTGCTGTACCAATGAAATCCCACAAATTGCATATTACTTGGTTCTTTATAATATGCTTAAGATGTTTCAAGGTCTGTGAGATCTAGGTAATCGTAGAGACTCTGCCATCATCAACATATGTCTTTTCAAGTCCCTTTTAGTATCATAACATTGCTGGAAGAGACACAGGTCTGGAATGTCTAACATGAAAATATCAATGAATCCAGCCTGAACCCATCATGCTTTTCATCACAAAGCCTAACAGCTGGAATTCAGAATTACTGCTCCATCTCACTGCAGCAGAAGGTAAAGGATATGCTCAGCTCTGTGCCCAGGAAATCAAGTTCATAATTATTTTTATATAACCAGACTTTTAGTTTTATTAATTTCATTTCTTTGGTCCTAAAGATCTAACCCAGGGCCTTGTTAGTTTGAGATAAATGTTGCAGCACTAAGCCACATTTCTGCCTGTTATATTATTAACCAGTAAATCATTGGATTTGATAAAGATATTTTCTTGTCTTTTTCTTTTGTTGTTGTTGTTGTTACCTTGTTATTGCTGGAATAATGCACCAGTTCAAAAGCAGCGAATGGAAGGAAAGGTTTTTTTTTTTTAAATTTACTTTTATTTTGTTTTATAGTCTCTAGAGGAAGCCTCACGATGTTAGGGGAAAGCATGGCATGAGCAGAGGCTGATCATCACCTCCTTGCCTACATCAAGAGGACAATACCAGTAGGAGAATGACCTGATTTACACTGAGCAAACCAGAAACTAATAACCTCAAAGTCCACTGCCAGTAACACACCTTCTCCAGTAAGGTTCCACCTTCCAAATTGCCACCAGCTTGGATTCAATCATTCAGAACACATGAGATTATAGTGGACATCTGATACAAACCATCACATTTGTTTTTTTAAAAAAATATTTTAATTTAATATAATAATTTAATATATTAACATTAATATTAATAATATTAAATAATAATTTTAATATTAATAATATTCAATATAATAGCAGTAATTTAATATAATGATTTAATATATATTTAATATATTTTAAATATTTTATTTATTCATTTTTAAGCAAAGAGATACAGAGAGAGAGAGAGAGAGAACACTTGGGCCACCAACTTGTGGGTCTGGCATGTGTGGGTACTGGGGAATTGAACCCTGGGCCTTAGCCACTGGAGGCAAGTGCGTTAACTGCTGAGCCATCTCAGCCCCATCCCAATTGTTTTTCTCATGTTTTTGTTTTGTTTAAGACCCATATGTAGTTCAGGGTATCCTCAAATTACTGTGTAACCCAGACAGCCCATGAATTCACACTCCTGCCTTAGCATAATAAATTCTAGCATTATAGATGTGCAACCTCAATCATGGTTTTAAAAAAAAAATTTAGCTTACACAGATTCCCCTAAGAAATCTACACCATCAAATTTTTGAACACTTACCAATCAGTATCTATTCTTATCTGTACACTACCTGGTAACTTTCTATTCTGTCTAATTCTTTTTTGATTATTTCTGTTTGTTTTCTAATTTCTATTTAACTTCTATTTGTTTTCATCTTTCTATTTAACCAGATTTCAGTTGTATTTTCACTGCATTGATTTTATTGTTTCTTGAATATTACTACCTGTGACTAAAAAAAAAAACAGTGCAATATGTTAGTGACACCTGGGAGACAAGCCATGACTGTAGAGTAAGAAAACACTGGGCTCAGAGCTGGAGAGATGGCTCATCAGGTTAGGCACTTGAGTGTGAAGCCTAATTACAGGGGATCGATTCCTCAGTACCACATAAAGCTTAAAGCACATAGTGGTCCTTTGCAGGGGCTGGAGACCCTGGCATGCCCATTCTCTCTCTCTCTCTCTCTCTCTCTCTCTCTCTCTCTCTCTCTCTCTCTCTCTCTCTCTCTCTCTCTCTCTCCTCTTTTCTCTTTCTCCTTTAAATTAAATATATAAAATATTTTTAAAAACTGGGCTTCAGTCCCATTATTCTCTCTGTATTAGCCCGTGAGGGCAGGCCTTGATTCTGGTGGAAGAGTTACTGCTTCAGTACCCATACCATTCCTGAAAGTTCTAGAGAATATGGTTGTTTTTTTTTCTTTTTTTTAAACTAAGGTATAAGTTAACGTCTATATTTTTGCAAAGTTCCCAGGTGTTTCATTGATACATGAAGATTTGAGAAGTGGACCATATAATGATGTGCTAATAAATTTGCATGCATACTAGTTTAAATTCCCTTTTTGACATTTGCTACATTCAAGCACAAGGAAACTAATGTTGTGCCTCATGGCTGCCCAAGGCCCAAGGCTTTGGAGGAAGTTGTTTTTTTCAAGAGGCAATGAAACGCTCTCAAGAGGCTCTCTTATCAGTCATCACAGCACACTTTGTGCTGTGAATGATTACAGTTTTAATGTCACCTCGTCTTAGAAGAACTACTTGGTTTCCCTTCTGTGTTACTTACAAATCCGAATTTACCTGGAGTACAGCCTTTATAAATGACATGAGATTTTTCTGTGAGTGGGTTTCTTTCTATATGTTTCCTCTGTTAGGGAGAAGCCAGTGATCTCTCAAACATCTTTAATACTAAATGTTAAGTATACAAATATTGATTTGTTTTTTACAGCTTTTTCAGTGAAATAACATATTTAGATATGGAGACATTCCCCCCCTTAAATTAAGTTCTTTATCAATTGCTTTAAAAGAACACTTAATTTACAAAGTGCAGATTCAAGCAAGTCACCATCTGGATGAGGTCAGAATGAACAGAACTTTCCTGAGTTCAGTTTGATTGATTGATGGGTTGAGCATAACCCTTAAACTAACCACCTCTGAGAGCACTTGTGCTCTATAGAAATTAGATGCAAAGTTGAATGCATGGGGGTGGGGGTTCTGGATAGAGTACTGACCTTCCAAGGGAGTAAGACTAAATTTTACCTTTCAAATTTCCCAATTATCAATGTCCTGGGGTTACTTATTAATCTCAATTTCAATAGTATGTTTTCTACAAGACATTCTCCAAGTTAGGGGCATTTTACCGTATTTATTCACCTGCAAGTAATACTTACAGTTTTCTATCACCTGATTATTACAGCCAAGTTAATTTTTCTCAATTTTTGTGTATTATTTATTGTGTATTATATATTGTATATAATATACTATTATGTATTCTAGTATTATAATACTAGAAACATAGAGCAGAGGGTAAAACAATGTTGGTAAGAGGGCACATGATATCTATCTATTTCACCCAGACAACCTTCACCACAACAAAAGGTAGAAAAGAGTAAAAAATTTTCTTAATTTTAAGATACTGAGAATACATAGGGAGAGATAGATTTTTTCAATAGTCCTTCCCAATTATTTTTAGAAAGTCATAATCTTGGAGGCAAGAAAAGTTGCAAACATTACATTCATATATCCCACATTGTAAATGTCTGTACTTATAAAAGCAAACAAAACAACAAATTTCTCATTGTATATGCATGAGTATGTATTTATATATAAGTATGCATGTATACATTCATATGCATATGTAAATTTATGAATTACAAAACAGAAGTATTTGTTTGGGCATCTCCCTGTAAAAATCTCTTAAAATTTTTCCATAATATTTTAGAAAACAGAAATCTATAGTACAATAATCTATTAGTCAGCTCTACATTGCTGGAATGAACATGCAAACAAGACTTAATTTTATAGAAGGAAGGGGCTTATTCCAAGGTTATAGATCCAGGGGAATTTCCATCAATAACAGAAGAAACTGCCTACTTGCATAGATTCTAGCAGAGAAAAAACTGCAATAAGCAAAATACTAAATCACCAGAAAACAGATCATTCTCTACTCTTTTGGGCTGGAATTCAGATACACCTCCAGTGATATCTTAGGTTTGGACTCCACGGTCTAACACCAGTGAATGTTCCTCTAGCCAGGCAGCTGCAGAACCAGTTACAAGTTTTAATAACACACCTTAGTGTATGGGGAACATATGTTCAACTACCACAAATAAAATAATGAGACATCAATTTGATGATAAAAATATGTTAATTTCATTTGATGTGAATTATTGGTCTCATCAAGTTATCACAACATTTCTGATTGAAACTATTAATATTTATTTGCACATGTGTGTGTTTGTGTATGTGCACATATGCATACCAGGATCTATTGCTGCTATCAATCAATGCCCATCTGGATTTATGTAGGTGGTTATGAAATTAGATTTGTGTTACCAGGCTTCACAAGCAAGCATCTTTAACCACCAAGCTATCCTCCCAAGAACTTTTAAACTGGAATTTTTAAATTTATAAAAAAAGATAACCCTTCAAAATAATTTAGGATATAACAATAAAAATTTAGTTCTGTCTGGTCTCTTAAAAGGACATAGATAGCTGTCCTATTTATCATTACCACTGGAATGGTACCTGAAAGAAGCAAGAAATTTTTTTAAGAAGACAGCAATGTCATTTCTCATCTTTCTATTCAGATTTTCCTTAAATTGACTAGTTCTCTACTCAAAGCATTAGTATATCAACTTACAGTCCTTCATCAGGCTGTTTGTATGTCAAAAGAACATAGAAGCCAGACATGTTGGAATGTTGGAACATGACTGTGATCCCAACAATTGGGAGGTAAAGACAGAAAGTGAAGTCTAATCATCTGCATTTTGTAAATCCAGCCTCAAAACAACAACAGCAACAACTATTTATATTATTTTTATATAATATCTTTCTATTATTAGACAATGACTAACAAAAATGCCATAGATATCTGCTCCTTTGCTTAAGCTTCTTTCACTTACGAAGACATGTGCATGAAGAAAGAACAAAAAAATATCTTAGCTGAATTTAGTAATAATTGCTTAATTCCTGAAAGACCAAATGACTTTTGGTGTACAGTAAGAAATATTTAAAAGAATAGAACTCTTGTGAGCATTCAATGCAAAAATGTCATGGTCGCCTGTTGTTGGTTACTTCTTTTGTTGAAGTAAGATGTTAGTTTGTTTTAACAGCATCCTCTAATCATAATTATATTTAGAATCATCTGGGGCTTAAAAAAATCAGATATCCAAAGTAAACCCTAGACCTACTAAATAAGAGTATCCAGGAGTACACCTTGGACATCAATACATTTTTGAAGATCTCTAAGTCAATCCTGTATTGAGCGAAATTTAAGATTTATTAGTCCAATTACAACCTAGTCTTTTTACTACAGTGGCTGTTAGCATTACTCCTAAGCCCTTATCAATATCATTTGAATTATTTCCAACAATCCTTCTGTTTAATGGAAGCTTGTTTGATAAGTGAGGTTATAGAGATGATTTGCATAATGGGATGCAGGTAGGCAACAATATTTTCTGATAATAAAAAGCTCTGTTAAACACTTTAAGGACTGTACAATAACAATAATGAAGAAGACACTTATGTTTTCTGTGTTTGGTTGCTATTTGCTTTTGCCATGTATGAAGCAGCAACAAAGCTGTAAATTTAAATCTTAGACTAAGAACTCTTTCTACCACATTGTATTTATCTTTGAAAAAAAATAGATTATTTTTCTCCAAAAAGTGAAACATGGTCCCACCATGTGAGGAAAACTCAACCTGCATCAAACGAACGAACTAGAAACTCAATGGTCAGAAGCCATGCATAGGTAATCTCCATAAACTCAGTCATTTGGTGCACCTTAAACTCTTGAGGTCCGTCCTCCTGGTCATTAATGCTATGTAAAAGGAGTAGGTCCAAGCTAAAAAAAGAGAAGAAAACGGAATTATGTTTAATTATAAAAATATTTATTTACTCCCCCATTCATCTAACCAAACATGCATTCATGCACACAAAATAAAATCAGAAATGCTATACAAGGTGAGAAAGATATTTCAGCTACAGTGTATTTTAAAGATTCTGTAGCTAATTATTAGGGGATTCTGGTAATTTTGGTAAATTATTTTTTTTTCAAACCAGGCAACTATACTCTGGAAAAAATTCCAGGGTATCCACAGATGCTTTTGTGATTATTCATTAACTAACCTGCATTTTTATTCTCTCTCTCTCTCTCTCTCTTTCTCTCTCTCTCTGCCTCTCTCTCTCAATGATTTCATTTATAATATATCACCACAACTAATGAAAGCCTTCTGGTCCTCCCAGACCTTGCCTGAATCTCCTTTCTAAGTTACTACACTGTCAGAATTCAGGTCATTTATTCCATTTCAAAGTCACTTCTATAACTTGCTGAAATGACGTAACAACAATCTTTTCATAGCTAGATTGTTTTGCATGTCAATCAACTTAAGTGGAACCTCAGCAACTTTAATATTGCCATTTTAACAGTATCAATGGAAATATATGGATTTGTTTCCACTGGTATTTTTCATTGATTTGATTCAAAGAAGTTATATTCTATATCATTATGGATTGGATTATGTTTTTAATTTGAGTTACAAGATTGCATAATATTGTGAAGCTGCCAGATTCCTTACAGTAGATTTAACCTCATGCCTAAGAATTATGCAATAGCTCTGCCTTAAAATGAGCCTTATAAATATTTAACATAGATGTCAAAATCTTTCTGTCTGCTATCATGTATGTATGTATGTATGTATGTATGCGTGTATGTATCATCTTATGTATCTATCATCTAAAACATTTTAAATGCTGCTCCACACTATCTCAAATCTAGTTAACTCTTATCTCAATTCTAGTAAACTGTTAATAGCTACAATTTATAGACCTTCAATCATGTATCAGAAGCTCACAAGGGCTTTAAATATGGTATATTAGTTATACTTTATAAAAAAAACTATGTAAAATATGATCCAGCAACATAGGATAAAGAAAGTATGTAGGAAAGTGAAAAAAACACATGTGAGTTTTTAAGTAACGAGTGAAAGGAAGAACAGAGATATTAACAATACAAGGCAAACTTGTCCAAGTTTTATTTTCATTCTAACTAATATTGTTAATGATGCTAGTATCCAAAGGATGGCTATTACCAGACGTGAGTAATACTCCTAACTAGCTAAGTAGCTGTATGTGTGATCAACTCCTAACCTCTCTGAAGAAAAAGGAATTAGAATGCCTTTTGTATTAAACTTATTTTTAGTTTGATTCTATCTATCTATATTCTAAATACAATTTTGCACAAATATTTATTTTGTATTATATGAATTTTTGTTAATAACTCTTAGAAACTGAGAAACAATATATATTCACAAAATGGAGCTATAGAAGGTAAACAGCAAAACATTTGAAATGGCTAAACTGTCTCTCAAAGAAAGAGATGCATTACATGAGTCTGAACATGAGTAATTTCATGTTTATGAATTATTCATATGATCAAGTGTAGATATCCTATGCGTGTTGAAATGAAGAGTACAATATTCTGTACTTAGAAATTTATAAAATAATAATCTCAACGAATATACTAGATTGTAAAATATTGAAGCTTATTAATTATCAGAAAAGTTTGAGGCATATTAATTGTCCATACAGTTTACATTCTAAACTGATGAGAGAGGAAGGTTGCTAATGATTATAGCATGTTTACAATGAATGTCTAAGGCTACTTATGTTCATGTCAGCACGTTAGGGGTAATAATGAAAATCTGAGCTCCTGGCTGAGGACTCTGCCTAATTTGAAAATATAATTTTATTCAGAGGACTAGAACCTCATCGCCCTGAGATGAAAATCATTGTTGGCTTGTTAAAGCTACAGATGGTAAGAAGAGCATGACACATAATTGAAACGGTTTATTCAGAGACACCATGCTGAAGGAGTTTGGCTATTGTTCAAAGTAGCTCAATCAAAGCCCATCAATCACTACAACAAAATATAAATCCACAGTGGCATTGGTGGGCTCACAGTGTGGGCACAAACACTTGCGTTAACTAGTTTTGAAATTACAAAAGAAAAACAGGGTTGAGAGCAAATCTCCAATATGGTTAAGGGAGAAGACAGAAAGAAGACCAAAAAAATAGTAATTTTCAAAAATTCTTTAAGGTGATTCTTGTTTCATCAAATCCTGGCTTCTTAATGTCCCCTATTTCAGTGTTAAGTAATGATTTCCATGTGCCTTATAGGCATTGCCTCATGTAAATTAGCCACTCATTTTAATTCCCATGTTTCATAACAGAATGATGTATACTCCACCGATACAAATGGAAGATTGTGGGGAAGGACTAAAGTGACAATATACTAGTCCCTGGGCCTCATAGTAGTCACTTCTGGGACTGACGTCCAGGACAAGCTCAAGCATACTGGTTTCTGTTTGCTCTATGTCTTCATTTCTTTATTTTTCAGCTTTTATTTATTAACTGAGAGAGAAGCTTCTAGAACGGTACTGGGATAGATAAGGTGGCAGTGCTCTGGTCTGATGCATAGGCATGTTCCAGGGCACCATGCAGTAAGCATGGCAGGGCAAACAGAAAAACATTCTCCAGATCCACTACAACACAACTCTTCTTCTTTGTCGAATTATTATTAACGTGTGCTGGAAAGAGCCAAGATAGTTTTTGTACTGAAACTCTTTCAAAAGGTTACCATGTAAGAACTCTGTCTGAAATAATCCATTGCCATTATCCTCTGGTGAAAAATAAATCTAAAAAAAAATATAGTCAAGTAAATCTATACATGTGGGTTATTGCTGGAAACACATTGACACTATTGGTAAATATCAATAATTTCCATGCATGGCTTTGAAAAATAATATAATGATTCACTGGCTCTAAGATTCATAATGACTGGAATTTTCCAGGTGTGTTTGTGCAGGTTTGTAATCCCAATCTTCAGTAGGCTGAGGCAGGACCGCATGACTTCAAAGATGCATAGCAAAACCCTATCTCAAATAAGTAAAAAAAAGGATCCTGGTGCCGGAACCCAAAGGGTTTGTTTCTGGTGTGTAGGGTGTCCTAAAAAGTGATACCCTTCTGTGCTAATGACAAACTTTGCAAATATTTTGTTCTTAGAACCCCCCTTACATTCTTAAAAACATTAAAGGGTTAGTTAAATATGCTTTAATTATTAAAACTCTATATAGTAGAAATAAAACTAAGTAAAATATTAGTTCAAAATAACAATAAAGGTACCAGTATTTTATTAAAATAATGCTATTTCAATAGCATTAGAATTGATGGTTCAGTTTATGGAATAAAATCAATCCTCACTCCTGCTGTGGGTATCTAAGATAGGAATGAAAGAGTTAACTAGTTAGACTAAAACAATTTCATCCCAGGAACATGACAAACGAATTTCACTTACTTCAAAGGCTCCTGGCAGGATATATCCTTATGTTGTCTGTTTGTGGTGCGTTGCTTCTATGAGAATCCAAAGCATGCTGAATCATATGTTGCCTTGTCTTCAACAATGTGGAATTTTCCAATGTTATGGAAGCCATGTGGAGTTTAAAAGGCATGTAGGTCTGGATTCAACTATTAATGACCCACTTCCAAACTACATGAGCAGATCATTATGTGGGTACCTGAGGATTCACTGTCCTGCCCATCAAAGTGAGAGCAATTGTACATGCACAGAAGGCTGAGGGTAACTCATGTGTAAATCATATCCATAGAGTGAACCTAGCTAGAAAATACTTAGAGACAAAACACAAACAGAACTGCCATTATGTACTGTACTCCTTTGTCGATTTACTCACAGAACTGGTCACGGATATTAAGACCATTGAGAGAAATGGATGCCTGCAGTGAAAGTGGCTGGGGAGGGCAAAAATTCTAAGTTAGCTCCAAAATGCATGACTAATGTTCAATCTCTTCCTTGTCATAAGATGGAAAGGTAGCTCCCATGATTCAGTTAGATTATAAGGCTTTGATTGTGACGCTAAAGGATATTTTACTATGTAATTCTCTGGGTTAGTATATAGGTGGTAGAGATTTTGTTATTGTCTTTAAAGGAAGAAACTTCCTTGTTGTGAGAGGGTTAACTGAAATGTGAACATATTTCCTCCACCTCAACCAATAAGGAACAGAGGAATCAGTTTCACAGAAACAAGGATCTGAATTGTAATAAATTATAAATGAGCTTGGAAGAGAACCTGGAGTGTCAGACGAGATTTCAGCTCAGACAATATGTTGGGTTTTAGATTTGTATATGTGTGGGCGGAAGTGCCATGAAGGCAGACTTTGAATCTACACTGGTGCTACACCTGAGTTCTTTTCAGATCTTCAGTTGATGCTATGTCTTATGCAGCAATAAAAGAAGTGGAAGTGAAAACCTTTGGAGCCCCCAGGGATTCCTCAGAAATAATAGATCAGAAGACCTGGGCTGATATGTTATGAATCAACAGTGAGCCTGAGAAAATACACATGGACTCAGGAATGAGGTCAGTATTGGAGAGATGGCTAAGTGGTTAAAGGCACTTGCAAAATCTGACAGCTCAGGGTTCCCTTCCCGAGTGCCCACATAAAGCCAGATGAACAAAGTGGGGCATGAGTCCTGTACTGAAATACCCTGTTACACACCATTATGAGTTCCCTGCAAGGGATCAGATACTCATCTGGTGTCTTTCTTTTACTGTTTTCCTGAGAGAGTTTCATACATAGAAATCTAGTAATTAAAAAAAATATATTTATTTGTATATGTGTCTTTGTGTCTAGGCATGTGAGAGTCTTTTGTTACAAACAAATGCCTGTCCAGATTTCTGTGGGTGGCTAAGGAACTCAACTGATAAGTTTTGCGAGCAGGTGCCTTTAAGTATTACTGAGCAATGTCCTCATTTCAAGAATTTAATAATTCTTAAAATCAAACTCTGCTAACTAAATTGATAGAACATTCTTAATGATGTGTGAGCTTTCATCTATGTATGATATGCACTTCAAATGATGGTTTATGTCTTATAATATCCAAAGTCCCTTCACTACGGACTCCAATTTATTCAATTTATTTTCCATTTATTATACCTTATTGAACTTGCATTATCATTTTTGCTGTTCCAATGCAAGCTTCCCACATATGTCCATGCCAGACTTCTTATTATCTCTTGTCCTCTCTTATGACATCCCCAAAGCTGGTTTCTGTCTTTCTGTCTATTTGCATTTCTATATTTCCCTAGTCATATACCTCTTTAAAGGAGGCATATGACCAATATTTTTCTAAGTGACTAATATTTGCCAATGTTCATGATAGCTGTATTTCATCTTGGCTTATAGCCCATAGAAGATATATTTTCTTCTGGCTGTAGATTCGGCAAAGCAGATGGCATGTGTCTGTATATTGATCTCTGTCAAAGGAGCAGAGGGAACACTTTGGTTGTAGAAAACATTGTTGAGATGCCTCTGCATTGACCCTTTTGTATACCAGATCAACATTCTTTGTGTGCTTCATTTTATCTTTGCTTAAACTAGTATTGATCAAACTATCAAAAATAGTGTTACAGTTTGAGTAGCTTTTCTTGAATCGTCATCAAAAACGATGCTTTAAATTTAAATCTTGGAATCAATCCTCATTCTCTTGACTGTGTTTGACTTTAGATGGTAAGAAACTTGACTGATGTTTGCCAAACTCATTCATTATAAAAAATAAAGGTATTTGAGGACTTCACTCATTTGTCATTTTCAATTTGGTTTATTACAATTTTTCTCCATCATCAACTGCCCTTTGAAACCTTCTGTGCTAGAATTGCAGTTTTCCAAGAAAACTTGCGTGGATAAAGTATGAAGCATGTGTAAATGTCTTATGAAATGCTGATGAGCTCTCCTGGAATCTAAAGCTATTTTATCATACTCAAAGGGGTAAAACAAAAATAACCACAGCAAAACCCTGCTGAGACTATTTGTAAAATATCTTTAAAAAGCTTAACATGTTCTTTATGACAAGAGAGGTGATTATTAGTACATGAGAAAAATTAGAACTTGGAGCTTCTGAAATAATAACACTCTTAATCTCTCTGTTGGAAAAAAATATGTTGGGTTTTGGCTGAGACTTGGAAAGCTTTTAGACCTCTGTTTCTCAGGTAAGCCTAGGAAAGAATTGTTTTTAGTTGAAAATAGGTCAAGACAATAGAGTTGTGTTAATTACAACTAATTCCTCGAAATCACTTTACTACAAAGCTACAGATATAACATTTAAAATAAATTACACAGATTTGCAAGATTTTCTATTTATACTTAAACTCAGAGACACACCATATAAATTAAGCTCCAACATTAACTCTATCTAAAAATTACGATAAGCTTTTCATGCTATTGATTGGTCTTGCATGATTGCAATGAGTTTGCATTTGCATATGTTTATTTTATAATTAATTTACATTTAAAACTCTTAATAGTTGATTATAGTATATTAGTTTTTCCAGGAGATAGGTCTAAAATGCACAATAGAGCCTTTAAGATAACTTAGCAAGAAACTATAGACATTTCATCTTTTTTCTTTCTTCCTTCCTTCCTTTATCTCTCTTTCCTTCTTTCTCTCTCCCCCCCCCCTCTCTCTTTCTCTTTTGAATTGGGGTTTTACTCTAGTCAAGGCTGACCTGGAATTCTTACTCTGTGGCTGCAGGCTGGCCATGAACTCACAGTGATCCTACTACCTCAGCCTCCCAAGTGCTGGGATTAAAGGCACGAGCCACCATGCATGTCTCAGACCTTTAGTTATCACAGTTACAAGTTATGACATTTGGGATTGCAAAATCTCCTATGTATCACATTCTGCCTTCTTACTCAAAGTGTACAGTTGTCGGCTTAAAATGCCTTCTGCTCAGTTTTATATTTCTAGCCTAGAATATGATTAACAGCTTTAATTTTGTACGAGTTAGTTTAGTGCAATAGAATAAACATAAAAAAATTAAACAAAAAACAGAAAATATATAAACACATGTTAATAGGAAAGTTTGGAGCAGAACATGGAAAATATCAACCATAGTATCACAGAACCACAAATAACAAAATATGAACATTTGAGTTTGCATCACTAATGTCACTTAGTAGATGGGACAGGAATGTTGAATATCATGATAATTAGACTGTACAGTAGAACATAGCATTTTTTCTTTTTTCTCTTCTAATTTTGAAAGCATTGACATTAAAGCAGAAATGTTTACTTAAGCTCATAGACTAATTCCATACCGCATGTGATCTTAGCAGTATTACGAAAAAGCTTAGTAGTTCTTAGAGATGGTTAAAAATGGCCTTGAGTTACCTGAGAATCCTGCATACAAAAATACTGTCCCATCAGGCAAGACATGCCATCTGATGTGTGACGGTGTATATATGGGTAACCTATATGTATTATATGGGTATATGTGGGTAGTTCTATGACTAGATTTGAGACTTGCTCCACAGGAGGGAACTCATATACTGAATACCAAGTCAAAAGCCCATAATAGGAGAGAATATAGGCTCTATGGTAAATCCTATTATTGAATGGCTACACAAATGTGTAGACAAAGAACATCCTAAATATTTATCTGTATGTCTACAGATGAGTTCTTCCTCCAGCCACTGTCAGAAAAGTCATCTTATTTTTGAAAGTGTCAGGGGATGTTGGTTAATACCAAGAATCATAATTGGTTAAGTACTGAAAATAAGTGAGTGATCCATCTTTAGCCCTACATGGGATCTATACAATTATGTCATCCAAGGCTCAGGAAACACCATGAAAGATGGGTTACAAAGAATGTGAGAGTTGGAGGATGAGGAAGAGTGCTGTGGTAACCTGTTTTGTGGTCAAAATAAAATCAGTCCATTCATTGATTAACTCACAGCAGCTGGAGGTATCTGCACAAGTCCTGCACATGAAGGAGCCAGTAAACATTCTTTTTTATACAGGGCAGGGGCTTGGGAGGCCACACCCTTTCTTCTAATGACAATTAATGGTTGTCAAGCGATATGGAGTCATCCTTCCATGGTGTAGTGACCGGTAAATGATGAGAAGAAAGAGTACAGTGTGACTTAGTGGCATAAGGGAGAATAACATGGGATATGTCTATAATCAAAATATAACATATATGTATGAAAATGTTTGAAAAAATGCCAATATAAAAATCAGAATGTGGCTAAATTTATATATAACAGCCACAAAATAAAGGGTAGATTTTGGGAATAACAACTTATTGTTTGCCCACTAAATAATGTAACTCATTATGGACAATAAAAAAGGGGAGAGAAGGGTAGATATTTATTGAGGAATAATCAAGATAATAATTTACATTATATGTTTAAGTCTAATATACATTGAACTTGGGTGATTTGAAGTCCTAATAAAGATATAAATAAAAATGAAACAAATTTTAAAGATAAACATATAAAGTATAAAATAATATTCCTAAAATGTATGGTTGAGAGCTGGGAAGATAGCTTAATTTTTAAGGTGCTTACCATGCAAGCATGAAAGGCCTGAGTTCAGTCTTTTAGGTCCAAATATACAAAGTGGAGAAGTAGTAGTGGTGCTTGCTTGTACAGGTAGACATAGGCGTGTTGCTGGAACTTACTGGCTCCAGTCCAGTCTCCATGGAAGACCCTGTCTCAGAAAGTGAGGGATGACAAATGACACTTGATGAAGAGACCAAAAGCAGAAAAGGAAAGGGGAGGATAGAGGAAGGAGAATTTTATCCTCAAATTTGAAGAGGAGGTAGTGGGAGTTCTATTTCTGCTTTGCTATTTTTCCTTGGGACAAGATACTTTTTAAATGGTTTCAAATAAGAGTTTAAAAATTCAATATTGGGCTGACTCCCCAGTGCCTATGTAAAGCCAGATGCTCAAAGTGGTGCATACACCTGGAGTTC
>PVHP010016152.1:0-36349 GCA_004024765.1 Zapus hudsonius | reverse complement strand
AGGAGAGAGAGAGAGAGAGAGAGAGAGAGAGAGAGAGAGAGAACCAGGGCCACCACCTTGTGGGTCTGGCATATGTGGGTCCTGGGGAATTGAACCCGGGGCCTTAGGCACTGGAGGCAAGTGCCTTAACCGCTGAGCCATCTCTCCAGCCCAATTTTTAATTTTTTTTAAATTTAATATTTATTGTCCATAATGAGTTACATTATTTAGTGGGCAAAACATGCGTTGTTATCCCAACTTCCCCAATTCCCCCCCTCCCCATCCCTGATCAGTTGTATATCCTCCTTCGTGGGCTGTCTGTATTAGCACCACCATTTATCAGAAGCTCACTAATCACACCTGTGTAGATTACATGCCATTATGTGTCTGTCCATTGTACGTTCTCTCTCTCTCTCTCTCTCTCTCTCTCTCTCTCTCTCTCTCTCTCTCTCTCTCAACTTTGTAGCCATGGGGCAAAGCAGAAACAGGAGCAAGCAGAATGCTGTGGGAAACTGCTTCTCAAATAATACTATTGTATGATATTGAAAAGAAACAAAATAAAAGCAAGCTATATTGATCTATAATCCCCTGCTGAACATCATCATGGGTTTCCAGGTGAGTCCTCAATTCTGCACCCTGGGGATGTTTCCCTAGCACCCTTCAGCCATGGGTGATGTGCTCAGAAGGGCTACAGAACACTCTCCACATTGCTAACCTGTCTCACCTGCCCAGATCACTGTATTAAATTAAGATACAGCCTATTGGTATTCTTAGCACACAAGACAGCTATGTCTAAGATACAGAAGAGCAGACGGTACAACCATTCAGAGAACAGGTTGGCAATTCCTCAAACGTGAAGCATGGGGTCACTTTATGACCCTGCAACTCAACCCCTAGAGCATTGAAGTGTACGTCCACACTAAAGCTACGTACATAAATATTCATGGCAACGTTATTCACAGTGAACAAAGAGTGGAAACAGCCTGAATGCTTACCAGCTGATGAACGCATAAAAAATTGTAGCAAGTACATAAAAGCATACCGATCATTTGGCCACAAAAAGCATAAAAGTACACTGCACTCTACATGAATGAACACTGAAAATATTATGCTAAGTGGAAGAAGCAAATCACAAAAGACGCCATACCATAAATTCTATTTATGTGACACGTCCAAGAGAGGCAAAGCCTTTGACCTGGGGGTGGTGGTGGGTGGGTTAGGGTTGGGGGGAGCTGCTAATGAGGGGAGAGACGGCTCATGTGTAAAGAATATGTCTTTTGGGGGGGTCATTAAAACATTTTACAACTGTGACTATTTGAACATACTAACACGCACTGAATTATAAACTCTAAAAAGGTGAATTTTATGGTACATGACTTATATTTTAGTAAAGCTGTTATAAAAATAAATAAAAAGATATAGCTTTCCCATAAAATACTTGAAGACTCTGTAAAATGACTTATCTCCTGAAAAACTAGCTCTGGGAGGGGGTCAGAGCAAGGTTTGCTAATTAATGCCTTTACCTCTTTGGAGGACGAGTTAGAATTACTGTCCGTGCGCCATACGTCATGAGCGATAAAGGCCCTTTGCCTCACCGTTTAGCATCTTCTCGAGGCACAGCTTGATCTCCCACTTAATCACTGATTTTCTGACATGCTCGAAAATCAGATGCAGGAAGGTTAAATCAAATAGTTCCTAGGAGGCAGAGCCAGTATTAAAACCCGATCATTGCATGAATAATTTATTCCAGAAGGAGATCTTGCATGCCCACTCCACGCACAGCACTTCGTCCTCCTTTAAGAGCACATCTGGTAAACGAGGACATATAGCCCAGGTAGGCAGGGTGAGATGGTGCATATCTGTAATCCCAACACATGGGGTAGGGTGGGGGTGGGGCTAAGGCAGGAGGATCACAGGTTTGAGGCCAGTCTGGGAAACAAAATGAGACTCTATCTCAAAAAAAAAAAAAGTAAAATGAAGAGATCTGTTTTAGCAACAGACAGCCTTTAAGGGAGACATAGACTCTGCTTGGTTGTCAGGAAGGAGGGCAACGAACCTCAGAGAGGAGGTGGCACTTGCTACAAACCTGGGGTTTTTGGAGTTTATCTGATGATTAAATGCAAAATGCCCATGAGTTTATGTGCCAGTTAGGTTCTCTAAGGGAGAGTCTAGCTTGAGACTAAGGCCTCAGTCCACTGGCGCTTGTCTAACTCAGAGGAACCCTGTGCTGGGTGAGGTACTGTGATGGGAACACAGAGGAGAATTCTTTACAACACTGAAGCCATTTGGATCTTTCAGAGCAACTTTGATTTATTCTGTTTTCCTTTGCTCTAGGGAAACTAGACTTTTCTATTTCCTACACTTCCTTCTGTTCTCTTTGTATATGAATTAATCAAATATGTCATGGATTCACTGTTCAAATAACCAAGGGGAGAAATGGCACTTGGACAAGTGTTGGGAATGCAGACAGAAGGTCACAGACACTCCTGGGAAGCTCATGGTTGAGTGTCACCATCGAGAGTGTAGCTACAACATTGGAATTTCAAGGTGGAAACAGTTTGTCCTAGGGGATCTGGACCAGTACCTGTTTCCCCAAGGGTATTCTGGACACTCCAGAGACAGATGGTCTAAGAACACAGCAGGAGGGACATCATGCCACGGGCATCCTGGCATTAGCAAGTGGTAGGGCTAGGGCTGATTCTGCTTCTGATGAGGACAAGGTTTCTCCCAGGGAGACAAGCTCTAGTGGATATGGGATAACTGGGTACTGGGGAAGGGACCCGTTCATAGACTCCCTTACAGATGAGTATCATCTTGAACCAATCTTGTCATCTTTCTGAACCAAGATGACGGCACAGGACTTGCTCCATACAGAGTCTGTGATTTCCTGACACCTTCAGGCCTTCTCTTCCTTCATGGGAGTATCCATGTGCTGATTGCTTTAAAAGAAGGGCCATGATGTAAGAGCAGGTGAAGTGGCCAGACTGTAATGAGAAAAAGAAAGAAGTGGGGCTGGGTGAAGCCCTGGGAGGCAGGAGTCTTGAAGCTGGTATTTACTCCAAAGAGCAAACCACATCCACTCAGCTGGGTCCCTGAAGAGGTGGGTGCATTTTCTGTAGAGGATGCAACGGTGTCAATGCATATCTAGCCTTGAACAAATAGCTGAATCTTTCTGGGTCATCCAAGTTTTCTGCTCTGTGAAATCAGAATATTAATACTGCTCATGCAGGCGGCAATGAGTACTGACTAAAGATCATTGCCCTAAGCACAGGGACCTTCTTCCTCCTTCTTAGGGTTAGCTTGAAGTCTTAATGACAATCTCAGCGTTCAAAGTTGTGTCTTTAGAATGACCCAGACAGGTGACTGATGCCACAGCTCCCATCTTTCAGGGTGGAGAAACTCAAGCATAGCATTTATCTCACCCCGTCACCCATTATTAAAGCAGGCCTGATGTGGATAGCTGCTGGCTGAGGAGAAGGCACTAACTGCCAAGAAGAGAAGGCTGCAGGCTCATGACTTGCCAGGCTGCATGAGCAGAGGTCAACTGCTTGTCTGCTGCTAGTGTTCATTTCCCACCCCTGAGTGATGCAGAAAGTCCCACGGAGGCTCTAGCCAGATGTCCCCCCTCCACCTCAGACAACCAGAACCGCAAACTTAATCAACTCTGTTATGACTTATCAGCCTCAGCTATCTTGCTACAGCAAAAGAAAATTGGTTAAGGTCATCACGCTCAGATGTTTACGTTCTAGGCTTCCCAGGTGATTCTGGTATTTTTAAGACACACATCTGTAAGGGTAGAGCCCCGATCCAATGGGACTGTGGCTATTCCAGCCCCCGCCCCTTCCAAACTGCATGTTTGGATTAAGAGTATGTTCTTTTAGTACTCCACAATGAGGATTCAAGTCCATCGTGGAACACTTGGGTGGGGACATCTCCCACAGTGGTTTATCATCATGAAGGAGACATTCAGTCCTGAAACATCCAGCAAAGATGTGCTCCTCTCCCTGTGAGTGCGCAGCTGGCATTAGGCCCAGTGGGTCCAGAGCTGCTCCTGGTTAAGGCTAGATCCTAATTCAGTGAACATGATCATTGACAGGATGGACTTATGTCCCAAAGGCCAGCAGGGAACAAGTCCTAGTTCAAGATGTGCTTACTGGGTCAGGTGGGTGGTGCACACCTCTAATCCTACCCCTACCACTGGGGATTGGGGTTGAGATAGGAGGATCATGAGCTTAAGTTCAGGCCAACATGGGCTACATAGCAAGACAGGCAAAAGTGTGCTTACAATATCCAAATATTTGAAGGTCTTTCAATGGGAGAGATGAGAAACTTTATTATTTTTTTAGGAGAGAGGACATCAAACATGCATGTCCTTAAGGCCCATTAGAGAAAGGGTAACCCCCCCCCCCACCATTCCTGAACATCCCAGAATGAGTGCTGTCTCAGACTGGCTATCTGTTAACAAGGGGTACCAGTCTCTCAGCAGCTAACAGATGTTCGTTTTATGAGCAAGGACAAGAGTTGCTCAGCCTTTTTAGGTACCTATAAAAATCTGGATAATTCTAAGTTATTCTAATAGCTGCCTGACAATTTTATTAGTGTCGTCAGCTGCCGTGTGGCCCTGTCCATGCCTGAAAGAATGAGTCGTCACTGGGGACTTTTCACAGCAGCGACTTCTATTGGGAACACCTTCCTGTTTTTCAATTAGCTAGACAAGGAGGCAGCTGCTTTCCCATGGGGCTGCTCAGAAGCCCTGTGGATGACTGTCTAGACTGGAGAGCAGGTTTTCTACCTCAGAGGCAGAAGCCCACCAGTGGCTCAGAAATCAGCCACGCCTCCTGAGTCTCAGAGGTTAATACAACAAATGGAAAATGCTTAATTGTTAATTTCACATGAGTCCCAGTAAATCTGCAAAAATCTCAATGGTAGACCATCCAACCATGACATCTGACTCTTGACCAATTTTTTAAAAGTCAAATGTCACATTTAATTTCCTGAAGTTCGTACTTGTGTTTCAAGTATGCCTTTTATCATGTTAGAGCCAACTCATGTTTTACGGCGGAATCAACTGTTTTAGCTCAGAGGTCATTCATTCCAGGCTATTTTAAGTTAGGGGCTCTTCTCTGCCCACCTCTGTTCCACTGGCTTCTTCAGAGCTGCCCTTCCCACTTCCCCATTATAGTGTCAGAGCTCTTCCTGCACCATCTAAGGATTCTTCATCAGCCTTGGGAAGAAGGCGCTAGAAACATCAGGTGATTTGAGTTCAGGAGTGATTTCTGGCCACTAGTCTCTAGTACAGGCTGATGAAGGAGGTCCTGGTCCTTCATTGGTCCATTACTTGGGGTTCAGTCAGTGTTGGTATTGCTAAATGGGACATGGAAGACAAAGGGTTAAAGATGTTTGAACAGGTTTGAAACCCTGGTAAACCGGTAGGTGTTTCGCCAGCTCCAACCTCAACCCTAAAACTCTTGACCCCCTAAGCAAGCCACAGGAACCCAGCGTTCTCACCTCAGCGTGACTACCAATGGGTGTCAGACCCAAGTAACAAATTTCTCTGTAACCATGCCCATGGACCCGTGGCTAGAATCACGTATTTCCCATCACTCAGGCCCCCCAATTATACAAGTTAGGTATTCACAGGTTGTCTGCACTCACCTATCCCCTTGCAGGATGCCCACTCACCACCCTGCCTGACCAATCCCCTTGCCCGCCCCTGCTCCTCATCCTCCTGGCTTCTTTTCTCTATAAATGTAAGCTCTCCCCATTCAATAAATGACACATGGATACACGATACACATCTGCTCGCGTCTGTGTCCCCAGAGCGTCCTCTTGTCCACCCCCAGCTCTGTAGAACCTGAGACAGCGAAGCAGCCGCCCCGCGGTTGCAGTTTCCAACCGGCTTTTCTCTCTGGTGGCTGACGGCGCCCCAGCAGGAGAAACGACAAGTCAGGACCAGAGGACTTTTGAAAGAGGTGCCTTCTAGGTATGGGGATGCTGAGGTCTCACCCTAATATGTACTAAAAACACCCACTATCTCTCAGGCAACAAAGGGAAGAAGTCAGCATAATTGGAACTCTGGAAATTAGAATGGGGAGACCTTCCCTTCTGAGGGAAGGTCAGATTCTTAGTATGGGGGAAGTAGGGTACAACTGCAGCCACTTGCAAAGCCCAGTAAGGACTCAGGGACAGAGACATTGACATCACTTCCCCTCCCCAGCCCCAGTCTTCCCCAATGCTATCTACCACCTGGAGAATCTTCCAAGAGCACAATTCTACCTCCAATAGCTCAGAGGAGCCCAAACATTAGCATCAAAATCTTGGGCTCCACTGAGTCCCCAAAGTGGCAAACAGATACCTGGCCAGGGACCTCTGCCTCCTCACAGTGGAGGGTCCGGACACTCACTGTCCCTGTCTACCCTCTGCCCTTCTCTGCACACTGGGAATAGGTGTGGTGTGAATAAAAGAGCCTGCAGCTTGAAGAGGAACGCAGGCCTGGCGCAGGGTTCAAGGCAGAGGTAGTGGTCCCACACCTCCCATGGAGGTCTGTACCTCCTCAATGCAGCTCCCCACTGCTGAGCCATATTCTGGCATTGCACATCCAGGCATCCCACACTCTGCCTTCCTCCCCAACAGGCTAGGTTGCCTCTGCCCTGTGATCTCAGCCCCACTCCCCTTTGCTATATTCCCTCCTGTTCCCCATGTCCTGTTGAATGTACAGCTTCTTTTCTTTCTTTCCTCTACCTTAGTGGAGTTGGATCTGCCATGTTTTATGACTCATACAAAACGAGCATGGGCCACTTACAACTCACGTGCAAGTCAAATTTCCCTCTGGGCCCTCTATATACAACATCTGCAGGAATTACAAAATTGCTCTCTTATCAAGGGAAAGCCAGAAGAATTTGGGTCATTCTGTTTGGAAAGGCAAGGCAGAAGAACAAATTAATGGTAGCGGAGAGACAATCTGAGGACAGTGGGCAGCTGTTCTCTGGCTCTGAAAACAAGGACAGGCACAGTTCATGCTAGCAAGAGGGGTGTTAGCCAGATGTGAAAAGCATCACTGAGATTGCTAGGTTGGCCATATTGTCTCACTATCTGAATTCTCCACCTCTAAAAACAGGCTCCTTCACTACGCTACTCATTGTTTTAAATCTCTAAATCTAACAGCACTCAATCATCTGTCAATTAATTATCCATGCTGTGGCATGCTGGATCGGTGCTGAGGCCCAGGGGAGAGTGAGGAAGCAGGCACTGTGACATTCCCTTTGAGCACTAAGGGAAGAACTACAAAGAAAAGTGAGGTGGCCTGATTGTAAATGTCCCCCATAGCCTCAGGTCTTTTTTTTTTTTTTTAATTAACATTAAGTAAGTATCCAGGAGGAAGATCTGCTGGACGAGGCGTGATACTGGGGGCAGATCTGGAGTCCAGCACTAAGGTGTGTAGAGAGCCAGCTTGAGTTCTGGCTATTGTCTCTCACCGTGGATGTATGGTGCAGTGAGCCAGCTCTATCCTCCACCATGATGAAGCTTCTCCGGGATTCTGTAAGCCTGAAATAAACCCTTGCCTCCCATCAGCTGCTTCTGGTCACGTGTTTGTTGTAGCAATGAGAAGGTAACTGCAGCAAGAAGTCAGCAAGCATGCTCAGTAAAACCCAAAGCCAGGTGCTGGTGCACACCTGTGACGAGGTGGAGGCAGAAGAGCCAGGAGTTCAAGAGCAGGATTAGCCACACAGTAGGTTTGAGGCCAGTTTCCTGAAACCCCGTGTCACAAAACACACAAAACAAAACAAAACCTCCAAGCCCTGGTTACTTCCCTTGCTTCATTTTTAACACTCTTAAGGAGAGAGGGCTTTCTTCTGTCAGCGGTGGGCTGAGCTCTGGTAAAGTATGTGTGATGTCACCACAGTAAGGAGGTTTACCCTGCCATCTTGTTACTTTAGCACACCTGATTGTGTTTCCTTATTTTTACATGTGGTGAAACAGGCTTAGGCTGTGAAACAGATTAGTGTGTTAGTTTCCGCTACTATAACATAACGACAGGCAGTGTACCCTCAAAAATTGTGCAAGGTGCAAGGGTGACATCAGGTTCACTGGCCTAGCGTCAGGGTGTCACACTGCTGGGTCCTTCCGCAGACTGGAGAGGGGGTGAGAATCTGTGCTTTGTCCCTTTCGGCTTCCAGGGCCATCTGCATCCCTTGGCTTGGGACCTCTTCTTTTGGCTCAAGTTTTCTGCTTTTCACCATATTACTGCTTCTCTGGGCAACCCAGCCTCATTCATATTTACAGCTCACCTGCATCCCGAAATCACAAATGCCAAGTCCCCTTTGCCATATTGGGTGATTTTTATAGATTCTCAGGCCTGGATGAGAATGAAGACATATTTGGGGGGAGGCAGGATTCAGCCCATGGCAGGCAGAAAGAGAAGGGGGAGGGATTAGACTTCTGACTTACACCTCGGGCTGTGTTCACCCACTACACACTTGCTTCCCATGAACTCTGGATCATTCTTCCATGACTTCCAAGGGAATTTCCTGGAAATGTCTTGCTACGTGGACTCAAAAATTCCTACTCTACTTCAATGCCAGCTAAAGTGCTTCCCATGGGAGCTCTTCATCTTCTAGGCCTGCACTTGGGCAAAAACCTGTCCAAGCAAAGAGTAAACAACTTGGCTGTTGTTTCCGCTTCTTCCTTCCCCTTCTCCTCTCACAGCAGAGATGGGCCTCTCTCGTGTGTTGCCATCTATGTCCAATGTTAACTGGCACCTAGTAGACATGAAATACATACCCCTGACCTGAACAGAAGCCCTGTTAGAAAAAAACAATAATCATATTTTATTTTTAAGGCAGATGGTGTAATCTCCCCTGAAGGTTAACCTCTAAAAAAAGAACTGAGCCACAGTTTTACCATTGTCCCATCATTTCTCTGAGCCCAATGCAAACACTATATAGAACTGAAGAAGGCACCTGCTTGGAAAGAATGGCTGTTGTGCCACATGGCACCCTGTCCCATGTACCTGCCACTATGTTCAATGGTACCCCCCACACCATGTCCTCTAGTGGAAGAAACTTCAGAAGACAGCCGCTAAAGGAATTCCCCATGGCCCCTTCTGGCACACGGATTCTAGAAAATAAGTTTATGATCTGCCCAAGAGTGGGCAGTGCCACTAAATTTTAGAGTGCTTAGTGCTGTTTAAAGGCATCCTAAGAGATGGCCAATGGTATTGTTTTGGAAATGAGGGTTCGCAACACTTTGGGACATGGTGAAAATAATAAAGGAGGTCTGGACAAGCACTTCCAAATTAAAATACATCAAGCAAAGTAGGAAAGAAATACAAAAGGTTTGGGCTGCAGTAAAGTTAAGAACTGTTTTATGAAAATGCTATTTATGATGCATACGTAGACACTGTGCAGATATGTGTAGGTATATACAGATGTAAGCATGTGTATATGTTCACACACATGGACTTTTTGTTGTTCCGTGTTGTGTTGTTACATTTTTGTTGCTGTGATCAGATACCTAACAAAGGCAATTCAAGGAAGGAAGGGATTCACATTTTGGCTAATAGCTTGAGGGAAGCCATGGTAACAGGAACATGAGGCAGCTGGCCACATTGCCTCTGCAGTCAGGAAGCAGAATGAGGTGAGTGCTGGAACTCAGCTGTCTTTCACCATTGTATTCAGTCCAGGACACACGGGTGTGTCTGCTCTCTAGTAAAGTCTTTCTGAAAATACCCTCATATACATCCAGAGGAACTTCCATGCCAATTCTAAATCTGATCACACTGACTCTGAAAGATAGCCATCACCTGATACAATATGCACCCGTTCCTGTAGAAGACAGTCCAATAAGTGTGCAGAGCATTGATGTCCCCATGTCTACAGTTCAGATGAAAACAAGTAGAGCCTGGCAAAGGAATCCAGCCACTTCTTTTACTAAAAGGACCAGCAGATAAACTCCCATAGCCACAGTCACCTGCACTTCACATTCATCCTGTCACCTCCTGGGAGTGCTGGGATGTTCTTTTATTAAAGAAGCCAGTGGGACTTCATGCGAGTAGAGTGGGGAAACAACCTGTTCAGATATATCTCCTCATTACCTTGTTAAGTCTGAGAAGCGTATGCAGAAAGTTCCTTTAAATAGCCCACGATGGGAATTTCCTCTGGAATCTCAATCAAGATCATAGGATCCAGAAATGATCTCTCTCCTTCAATTTCCCAAACTCGTAAGTTCCGCTAACCTAGGATAAAATTCTCAGCTCTACCCGTGGCTGACTGTGTGACGTCAGAGGCCTATCTGCACTGGTCCCCCTCATCTGCACTAGAGGCAGTGGGCCATGTGCCACGGGACTGGCCCTTCACCCCTCAGGAGGCGCACACAAAATAGAAGCTTGGTAAACATTAACACCTCCTGCCTTCCACTCCCCTTTCCTTTCCATGAATATTTGCAGAGAAGTTAAAAAATAACCACATGCCAACTACACTAATGAGTCAAGGGGAACGACTGCTGGGAAAATAGCATTTCCCCTATTTTGACAAAAGCAGCAGAGCTATGTGAACCTCCATTCTATGGCTGGGGTGCCAAGCGGTTGGGCCTTGCCAAGTTCCCCACCAGGCTGCTTGCCAGCTAAGATTTTGGAGTACTCCTGGTGCCAGCAACAGCCCGGCTGTGTGTACTTGATCCTATGACAGGCCCAGCCCTGACCTTTTCTGGTATTTATGATTTCAGATTGGATTTTGATCACTGTTTGAGCTCTTGACATAAAATAAACAGGTTGGCACCTTTCCCTGGGAGACACAAGCGCCAGGATTTTAATCCTGTCTCCCAACACTTCTCCCAAATGTGACCCTGCCTCTCTGTTCTCATAGACAAATAAACAAACTGCTATGTCTCCTTTGATGCAGCAGGTTCCAGTGGTCCCTGGTCAATTAACTTAGGGGCAATCAGGCTCAACTCTGGCCTTATGTTGTCATCATTCTGTGAGAATGACAAATACATCCAGCTAGCGGCTTGGCTGGTATGCGGTTGGCCTGAGCATCAAGATTGTTAACTTGAAGCCAGTTTGAGGACCACTGTGCTTGGGAGAAGAGGAAGAGACCTAGAGATGACTGGTCTCACTCAATAATTCCCAGGATGGCCTCTGTGAACAGATAGGGAATGTGCCCAGTTTTACTTTAAAGAAAATATAGCAGAGATGTCTCATTCGGAATTAATTCTATAAAGACATTTTCTTTGCCCCAGATTAAATATGTATATATATAGTGCTGATGTCATGAAATGACAGGGATTCCAAAAGTCAAGTAAACACATTTGGGACTGAGCACCTGCTGACTATCGCTATGAGAAGCTCCAGGAGCTAGGCAAGCACCCAGCTCCCATGGTATCTGCTTTCAGGCCTGTCCTGGGGGGATGGGCTGGACTCTGGCATGGGTGTGGGAACCAAATGCAGTTTTTGGGACTCTCACTGCACTGTTCTTCCCGGCAGATCTGAACTCTTGTGGGACAGCTGCTTCATTCTTGTGTCCATTCCAACCTTGGAGAGTATTTCATGCCTGGATATGACCTCGGTGTCCCCAGTTCCCTTGGTGGCTCCAGAGCATCTGTGACTTGCTATTTTATAGAGCAGAAGGGGACAAGTGTTATGAATCCTCAGCACCACAGAGACCAAAGGCTTAGTATGTATATTCAGTCAGTAACTAATGTTTCACACTGATGAAATGTGACTGGGATAAGTAAGCCTTGGAGGCAAAGACAGCAGGATTTTCTGGTGGACAAATGTTGAGTGTGAGGGAAGAGGGGTACCCAGAGGACCCCTCACATACAGAACTCCACTGTGCCTCTGACAGTGCATGCTGTGTGTGATTCCAGAACCCAAAGATAACGGAGATGCATTTATTTATTTGGCAGATCATTCATTCCTTCAATGACCTCCCAGAATGCTTTGCATTGGTAAGCTAGAGTAACTCCCCTAAGGCCAGTAAGGATAAGACACAGACCTGCATATGAGTCCAGAACCTTGTGACTGCATCACACAAGTCCACTCCAGACCTTTCCTTTCCTTTGCAACGAAAAGCCCTGAACTAATTCATGACCTTAAGGTTCTTCCTTGCTCTTTCCCTCCCCCCTCCCTCCCTCCCTCCCTCCTTCCCATGAAAGACACTATTAGGTTCCCACTAATCCCACACCAGAGTGAAAAGAACACTTATCTCCCAAACACATCCCTTCCCACTACATCCCTTGTCACTTAGACCAACACTGACTTATTTTTTAATTGATCTCCCCATAAGGTACATACTTAATCTGCTCAAATGATGGCACAGTTAATTAGGCCAAACACAGAGAAAGACCAGGGCAGCCAGCCCAAGGAGAGTCCCCCTTCCCTAGGGCAGTGACCAAGTTCTCTGTGAAGAGCCAGTTTTCAACAATAAGGATCAAGCTGGGTCAAAATTTTAATGAAGGCCACATTATTACATAAGCAGGCTACAAAATTCACCTTTCCCACCTCAAGAGAGTCACCCTCTAAAATGCTAAAGAAAGCTTATTCATGCACCAAAGAGTCACTGCGCGAGGCAGTGACCCTGTCAAGGAGGGGGCTCAGACTGTTTAAGAAGCAAAACAGAGATAGTGACAAGTAGAAAATAAGTGCAAACAGAATGTTTTGTTTATTTAGCATGGGTTCCATTAGCAAGCATGCTTCTCATGGCTAGAGTGACGCAGACTTACACTGACTCAAGAAAATTAAAAAAAAAAAAGGAACTTTGCTTCAGGTCTGGCTGGAGTGAGGGACCGCAGCACAGTAAGATCTGGGCTCTGTCTTTTCTTTTCAAGCTCTTAGATCTGCTAGTGCCCTCAAGGTGCCTGTGCAGGGACAAGGTTGCATAGCAACCCTGAGAAAGCATCCTGAGAAATGCCTGCTTGTGGAGTTGGCCCTTGCTGGGGACCCAGCTTTCCAGAATGTGTTATTTCCTGACAATGGTACATCATGTTCACAGTATTTTTGTGAACACCTGATTTTTTTTGGGGGGGGGTCTTTGAGCTATGTGAGAGAGGGTGAATGTGAACACCCTGGGTCTCAGTCTGTAACGAGCTTCTGTGGTGGGCTGCAGTCCAATGCTGGTCATGCTGGGGGGCTCTGAGAGCAGGGTTTAGAACTTTAAGCCTGGTTTCCTTGCGCTCCACTCTATGTGTCTTTTCCATCTGAGGACTTTGCTCTGGGTTCTCCAGCTATCATAAATCACATGCTTGAGTGACACCATGCTGAGTCTGGGGGTCTTTAGCAAGCTGCTAATCCTGGTGGCCTTGGGCCCCCCATGACACTGTCAGAGTGACTACTGGGGGTTCCAGCCTCATATCCTTCAGTTCAGCAATTGCAGTGAAAATAGGACCCCTTCCTTCCTAAGTAGTTTCAATTGAAATCCTTGGTTTCATATAATACACATTCCTTCTAATTGGCTAAGCTTAGGGCACATAGCAACTTTACCACATCTAGGGCATTGTCCATGGTCCTGATGGTGGCCATGTTGACCCATGTCCTTTACCCTTGTAGCCGGGGATGAGATCAACACACTTCACTTACACTGAAAGCCAACTGAGACAAGGAGAAGCTAAAGCAAAACACTCGCTGTGCAGAAGCCAGTGGAAGGTGGCTTCTGTCCATCACAGCAGAACACAGTGTGGGGCACTATGGGAAAACATTTACCAAACACAGACACCACCACACAAGCAACAAAATAAACCACAGAGATAGAAGACCTGGATTTATCATGTTACCCTAAACCTAGGCTTCCTCTTATATTCCCAACCTGATCTGTTAACTTAGGAAACTAGGGTTACCTACAAGTCCTTTCTCTTTTGTACCATGACACTGATGTCTGATCATTAAATGGCATCTGATTCTGTGTGGTGCCCAAATTCCACCTGGGTCCAGGCTATGATCACCTCATACTTGGATTGACTCAGCTATCTCTATTTTTGGTTCTGTACCCTCAGTCCATGGTCCCCATGACTGCATCACAATGACCTGATTACTGATGGCTGGTCAGGTTGATGAGGTCATTCTTTAAGAAGATTAGCAGGGCTGGAGAGATGGCTCAGTAGTTAAAGTGTTTCTCTGTAAAGATCAACAACCCAGGTTCGATTCCCCAATATCTACAGCTACATAAAGCTAGATGCACAAAGTGGTGAATGTATCTGAAGTTCATTATCAGTGGCCCTGGCATGCCCATTCTCTCTCTCTCTCTCTTCTTGCAAATAAATAAATAAATAAATAAATAAATAAATAAATAAATAAATAAAGAGAACATTAAAGGTTTCACACTGTCTCTCGGGAAGAGCCAAGCTCCTGGCATAGCCTACCTCCAAGATCTGTCTCTGGCTTACTTCTCAACCCTTCATTACCTGCACAACCCCTCTCCTCCCCCTCGGTTCTTTATAGTCAGAAGCTCAGCCACAGAGAACCCCTGAGGTCCAGGGAACACATCTTCTGCTTTTTCATGTCTCCTTGCTTCTGGTCCTCTCAGTTTGGGAGATCAACAAGGACTTGTTTACCTTAGGTATGGTTGACACTGTTCCCAGTCTCCATCACAGCTCAGTGTGCTTGGTTCACAGTCCCTATCCCTCGACCGTCTGTTATGATTAAATTTCTTTTATGAGCCTGAATTTTCCATTAGAATTGGATATACATGAGGCAGGTAGACTATCATATCCATACTACAAAATCAGTGCTGATACAGACTAGGGAGAAGCTAAAAACCTATGGAATGCATAATGAATGAGACAAAGGGAATGCACACACATACACATTCTTGTCCTGGCCACTGACTAGATGGGCTGAATGTGTTATTTAACCTCTGTGAACATTGGGAACTGGACTACTTGTCTGCGAGCATTGGTGTGAGGATGGAGGGAGGAAATGTCTGTAGAACATCTGGAGTGAATCAGTCTGGGCTGTACCAGAGCTTCTAAAGCCAGTTCTCTGAAGCATGTGCCCAATGAACAGAAGACAATGGTAATAAGGGAAGCTGGAAGCAGGGTACACTGGAGCTCCATACAATAGTCACATTTTCCTCTAAATCTAAAACCATCTCAAAGTTGATTAAAAAATTAAATTTCACCACTGAGAAGCAATCCCTCCCTCTCTCCATGTGCAGAGCACACTCCAAAGCTCCATCTCTCTTTATATTTCGATATGACATTGCTTCAAAAATAGTGTCTGAAAATAGTGTCTGTGTTTAGAAATTTTGGGCTTCTATAAGAATTTTGGCATTCATGAAACCCCGAGGTGAAGCCTCAAATCACCATACTTTCCTTGTCCCTGAGGTTATCCAAGGGCGAATAAGAGTGACCTAAAAAAAAAAAACCATATAAACCACTAGCATTCTTTTTTAGGAGGAGGTGCATGTGTATAATATTTTGGAAGTGTGTATGTATAGTGTATGCATGTGTGTGTCCAGATGTACATATACTCTGTGTCTGTGTGCGGAGGCCAGAGAAGAACACTGGGTGTCATCTTCTGGGTTGTTTCCTTGACATAGTCTTTCAACCCAGAACTACCATTTTTAGTCTGATTAGCCAACCAGGGAACCCAAGCAATACTCCTATCTGCTCCCAGAAGGACTGGGGTTACAGGAGTGCATGGCCATGTATAGCTTTTTAAGTGGGTGATGGGGACCAAACCCAGGCCCTTTCAGACCTGCACGGTTGTGTGGAAAGTGTACTTACCTGCTGAGCCAACTCTCCAGCCAGTGCCCCCCTGGCCCTGCCAAACCCATAGTTTTCTCTTTGAGGAGAAGTATTTCTTCATGGGAGAAAATACACACAGACATACACAGGTGCGAATGCCCATACCTAGTGTGTGCATCTCCTCCTCTGTGGCCAGGCAAGCACCGTGAGCTATGCAGGGTGGCCATGTTCCTGGGGAAGACCATCCATCCATCTCAACAAGAGCTCTGCAAACACAACTAGCTCTGCCCCCTGCATCCCTCCAGGTGGACAAGCTATGTAAACTGCACAGAGACGAGCCCAGAGCATTTATCTTCTCTGACAGGCCACGTCTATGCTTGTCAAATATTAGATGCTGCTAATAATCATTGTATATGCACTTGAGATGAAAAAAGAACTCGTGTCCTTGTGACAAGCAGAGTGACATGCACAGGTTTTCTCTTTTCATGAGGATGCAAGTGAACAGCAAGCTGCTCCCTCTTGTGATTTGCAGGGCAGATCTGTGATGCTTGCCAAATCGGAGCCTTTTGTGGTATGAATGTTGAGTCTAGTTAACACTTTCCCTGGGACTGTGCGTCCTTCCAGGCGAGGGAATGAAAGGATGCACTAGTCTCCCGGAAGAGGATATTCAAGACTGGATGTGCAATGCTCTAGCTCTTGAAGGGAAAAAGCACTGGTTAGCGTTGAGCATAAGCAAGAAGAAAAAGTTTTATGTTCATGCAACAGACAGAGCTCACTTCAGAAAGTCATTTGAAAGGACATGAAGAGTGTTTCTAGAATCTACTAAGAAACTGTTGGAGGGTGTAGACATCATTCCTTCCCTTCGATGAGTTTCATTACTCATGTGACACCACCATGACCTCCACCCCATGTTACAGATGGATCCTACACATATCCTTCAGTCACAATGAGTCACCAGGAAGTGCTTCCCAGCAGGAAAACCTTGTCCCCCTTTGGCAATGCCTGCAGATAGCTCTGGCTGTCACAGGTGGCAGAGTTTAGGGGAGTGTCTGTGCCAGTTACTTTTGTGTATCTGTGACAAAAATACCTGAGGGAACAACTTAAAGCAGGAAGCATATACTTTGTCTCACAGCTTTAGAGCATTATTAGGTACACAGGCACTCGGCCCATGAACTTGGATCACTTACGGCAACCTGGAAGCAAAGACTGAGCAAGGGGCTAGGGACTAGGTCAGGGCACATCCACAGTGACTTGGTTCTTTCAACTGGTTTCCATCTCCTCAGGTTTCTATAACATTCTGAAATATTGCCACTAGCTCCAGATGAAGTGTGACAAGTGATTCTGTAGGGGACATTTCATATTTTAAACACAGACAGGAGGAGGGTGCTGATAGCTAGTGGTGGGTGGAAGCCAAAGATTACAATGCACACAGCAGGACCCCTCTCCTACAAAGAGGTACCTAGCTCCGCATGGCAACGGGGCCAACGTGGGGTCTCTGCACTGGAGCAGTGAATCTCAAGTGGGTGTTGGGAATGGGCACTGACCCGTGTAATGAGAAAAGACCCCACAGACAATTGGAATAATGCATCCCCCTCCAGCTTGCTGCCCAGAGTGAACAACCAAGACAAAGCTGTAATAATCACTAGGTACTGACTTCCCAGCTCTCCTTTGCTGATTAACTCACTCTGGTGTGTAAGTGAAGCAGAGCATAGTAGCACAAACCTTCATGTGAGGTCCCTTGGGCCCTGATACTTGCAGAGCACAGGACACAAAGAAATCAGCTTCTGGGTTGGGGAGATGGTTCAGTGATTAAGGTTCTTGCCTGCAAAGCCTAGAGATCTGAGTTTAATTCCCCAGTACCAACATAAAGCCAGATGTACAGAGTGGTACACACATCTGGAATTCGTTTGAAGCAGCTAGATGCCCTCATGTGCAAATTCTCTCTGTCTTTCTCTGCTTGCAAATAAGTAAATATATAATTTTTTTTAAAAAAATCAATCAGCTTCTTTTCTGAGCACAAGACTGCCTGTATAAATTCATGAAGCAAAGATCTGTTTCTTCCTTTCATGTATTTGTTTCAGGTTTAATGCCTGCATGGGGTTTGCTTGTTCAGCCAATGTTCCCCCTAGCCTCCATGAAAAACAATATCCCAATAGGGATTACCCTTATGCACCTACAATAATACACTCAGTCAGAATCTCCTTAACTCAGGACATCCGACTTCAGCTGAATGGCAGACAAGTTACCCAACTAAATAATTCACATGAATGGTACCTAACCCTATAACGTTCCCAGAAGTATGGAATGTTTTCAAAGAAAGATGGGTTAGTCACATGAATGTCTAATGGACATGCATTAAAGAATATCATTTGTATCTTTCATAGCAAAGGGGTACTCAATGAATATTTACTGAATGTCAGAGTGAGAGGCAGAGACATCTGGGAAGAGAGAGTCACTTCCCAGAGGTCTGGATTCAATGCTGCTCAACTTGCCAATATTTCTTCCTGAAATCTGCTAATGAAATTCCAAAAAAACTTCTGTGCCCTTTGTCTTCCATCTCTACATGCCCACAACCTTGCATCCTTCTCCCAGGAAACGAGCACAGCCAAACCATTCCATGGGTGAAATATGTGAGCCATTTACCAAAAATCACAACAGCACAGATTGCCTAAACCTGTAATCAAACAATAACAGGTAATCAAGGGGTGGCCTGCTAAGACCCTAGCCATTCTCTTCAACAATTCAACTCCCTCTTTTCCAGTCCAGAGGCGTATTCACCCTCCTTTGGTCCTCTCCCAAAGATAAAAGGGAGAGCTAGGGAAATGATGCTAATAAAGATGGTAATGTCATTTCTTCTCAGGATTCTAAGAGGCCAGTGATTGTAGAATCTATCAAAACATTTTCCAGAGGAAAAAGACCATCTGTCAAGTTGCTTTTGCAAGTCACATCTCAATTTTAGAAATGGTAACATGTGAAAAGTCCTGTGTTGTGGAACAGAGATAATATAACAAATACCTGCAAAGTACTAGGTGTATTATGTATTTTGCTCCAGAAGTACTATTCCCTTCAAGAACAAGAAATTGACATGTAAAGAGCATGGAAGAGCCAGACCTCTAGTCAGTGGATGTATGAATTAGGAAAGAGAGATGGAAAGAGAGACATGTCCATCTGTTTGTCTTCTCTCCTCTTTACTGTGACCCCAAAGTGCCCCCCCATCACCTCCTTAAGAAATTGGCCCTTGTACATTCAAGGAAGCCATACAGTGCACAGCTCCTCCAGAGTTGGGGGATCCTGGTGATGGAGAGACATGGCTCCCTGCTGCCTCCCAGGAGTCCAGAGCACACTGGTTTCACCCTGCAGTGTCCACTGAGGCTGGAGCCAGCGACTCCCCCTGGCCTCGCCTGCACAGGCAAAGGGTTTTCACATAGGGTGCACCAGGTATCCTGCCTGATGAATCCTGCCCAGCATCTTTCCGTTCCCAGCTTTCCTGCACATCAAGCATGCTGGCCCACCATGCCAGCCTTGGTACTGTATGGCTCCATTTGCCACCATCCGCTTCATCCTCTGTTTAGACATAGCAAGCTCAGCAAGCCTCCCCAGGATGGGCACTCCATGGGATGGGCACCCTGACATTGTACACTGGGACACACCTGCAAGTCCACAAGGGGAGGCAGAGCTAATCTCGCTCTAGCCCAGGCTGACATGGAATTCACTATGTAGTCTCAGGCTGGCCTCAGGGTTATCCTCCTACCTCACTCAGCCTTCTAGTGCTGGGATTAAAAGGTGTGCACAACTACACCTAGCAAAAACACCTATTTTTAATAGCAGATAGCTCTCTTGATCCCACAAAGGATGTACCTGGAACTATCTCCAGTGAGGATATTTCCTGAAGGACCCGAATTTGTTGCAGCCATCTCTGCATGTCCTCACTTGAACTCATCACTGAGTGTCCCCAGGTCATTTCTAACCCGTCTCCTTTGCTAGTCTCCCAGGATAACACCCTGCTGTCAGCCATGGCCATATCTTGCTTGGACTGGAAAGGAGCTGTCTGTCACCTACTGTCAAAACTCTCTTTCCAGGGGCTCCGGCAGCTCTCTTGCTCTGTGGTTTCATTTTCTGCAGTTTCAGTCACTCATATTCAACCAAGCTTTGAAATTCTTAAATGGAAAAATCTCCAAAATAAACAACTCATGAGTTTAAATTCTATGCGACTCTGAGTATCATGATGGACACCTGGTGCCGTCCCACCTGGGATGTGAGTCATTCCTTGCGGAGTGTCTCCCTGTTGTATATCCTACCCAGTCACCACTCACCCAGCTGTTTGCCGCAGTGCTGGTATATCAAGTCACCTTCTTTTATTTTATTTCATTTCAAAAATATTATTTATTTGGAAGCAGAGAGAGATAGAAGAGACAGATAGAATGGGTATGCCAGGGCCCTCAGCTGCTGCAAATGACCTCCAGATGTATGCACTACTTTGTGCATCTGGCTTTACACGGGTACTGGGGAATCGAACTTTGCAGGCAAGCAACTTGAGCCCTGAGCCATCTCTCAAGCCCAGCTTCTTTGATTTAATCATGGCCCCAAATGATAAGAATAGCAATGCTGGCAACTGGGCTGTTCCAAGAAGAAACTATAACATGCTTCCTTTAACTGAAAAGTGAAAGCAAATACAATATAGTGAGCTAGAAACAAAAAGATTACATTCACTGCCTTTTATTCCAGTATATTGTTATAACTGTACCATTTTATTAGTGCTAATCTCTTGCTATACCTAAAGTATGAATTAAGCTTTGTCATAGTATGTATGTGTATGATGAAACAGCATATATAGAATTCAGGACTATGCGAGGTTTCGGTTATCCCTGGGATGTCTTGGAATGACTCACTCATGGGTGATGTTATCCATGTTAGCTGCTTTCCTGCCTTACCTTTCCTATTGTTCTTCTAAGATGCAGTTGATGGGATGCTCTGCAGATTTTATCATGTCTCATTCCCTCAGCTTTCTTCTCCTAGAGCCATCTGCATTGTCTAGTGTTTATGAAACGGGCATTTATCAAGCACCTACCAACAGCCAGGAGCTGTTCCAGGTGCTAGAAAATTCCAGGCATATGACAACCTCCCCTGGCTGCCCAGTGCTTATACAAGACAAAGAAGGGCCAGGTGCAGACACTATACCCTGGGTTCCTAGGTGCATGCTGCCTTCCAGGTGAGGTAAGCAGCCATTTGATGTGCAATTAATTACCCATTGAATGAGAAGGAATTGAGGCTACTGAAAATGAGACAATGGGAAAGAGGGATGGGAAAAGGGCTCAGGTTGCTGGATTCTGAGAGACCTTGAGCAGATCTTACTAGATACTGAGATTTGAATAAGGATGTGAAGGGATTTATGGAAGTGAGGCAAGAAGAGGTCTGGGGACCTGTGTTCCAGGGACAGGTGGCACGAGGGCAGACGATGTCTCCTGCAGTTTACCTGTACATTCTCTGTCTCTCTGCCTCTCTCTCGACCTCACCCTGGGCATATGCCATCCCCTTTGAGTAAAGACTCTAGGCTGAGTGAGGCACTTACATTCTTTCTCCCCCGCCTCCTTCACTCTCCCTTTCTAGGCACACCTGCCTGTCTGTAAGTGTTTAGATGGATCTAGAATCTAGAGGTTAGGAGTATGGGCTCCAAGATCAGCCTGGCTTGAAGCTGGGTTCTGCACTAACTCATCTTCAGTGACTTCAGGCAAGCTCCATACAGACTGCAGATGTGAAAGGCAGGGCTGAGCTGTCTTCTTTAGTCTTATCCCCTGGGGTAGACCCAGGAGCTCCAAAGAAGTGATGAGAGAATGAGAGACTAAGTAAATGGGGAAGGCAGGAGGGGAAGGAAGGGAAGAAAGGAGGGAGGGAAAGATCAAGTGAAGGAGGGAAGGAGGGAAGCAGGTTTCTATTCCCCTAACTCTCAGGAACTTCAAGTTTCAGAACACGAGAAAAAAACACATGGGATAGAAGTAAACTCCCATGGATTAAGTAATGTGCAATGCAGAGCCATTATCTGACTAAACCACCCAAATGATGCCTTTGAGGCGATTATTAATGTATCAATCCCTCGCTTTTATAGGAAAACAACAATAAGAGACTCTGAGAAGTTAAATGATCGCTCTAACGTAGTAAGAAAAGGCACATTCCCATCAACGTTAATATGGAAATAATGAAAACCTCTTTACCAATTTTACCAGAATGAGATCCTTGATGGTGCCCCAGTGGCAGCCTTCTCTGCTGAGCAGACATAACCACAAGCATCCATTCACCAGGAGAATCAAAGTGTTGATAGGAGAGATGGGGGCAAAGCAGAAGGTATCAAGTGGGCAGAAAAGAAGCTTGCGAGAGACTATCAGAATTCTCAGAGTTCAAAAATCAACTCCAGGGAAGACATTAAAAATCAAAGCAAGTCTCGTGTGATGCACACCTAAAATCCCATTGCTCAGAGGGTGAATCAGGAGGATTGAGCTCAAGACCACCTTGAGCTACCTACAAAGACTCTAGGTCAATTCTGCTTTCTCATTCAAACCTCCTCCCCGCCTCCCCCCAAAAAAAATTCCCAAAAGACGAACACTGGTGGCCAGAAAGGAACCCTACCAATATGGAGTGTAACCAATGATTTTAACACATGGTACAGATCATTAAGAAATGCTGCAGCCTTTTAACCAAGTTATGCATGATGATAAGAGAACACAGTCCCAGATGACTTTTCCACAGTGAATTCTTATCTTCGGTCCTGACCACACATTACCCATAAGGTCACAGGCTGCTATTCATATCTTTCCAAAAGCAGGTGATTTGAGAATTTATATATTTTAAAAGTTTTCCTTTTCTTCCCTGTCACCAATCTATCTCTCAAGTTTAGTAGCCATAGGGAACAGATATGGTGAACTGAATGGCAGCCTGCCTATAGGAGCCTTGGAGAGGCCCTAGGAGCTGGACCCAGCAGGGACAGCTTTAATCATGCAAACCTGATAAGCACTGTGTTGCCTGCCTATCCCGAAAGGTCCACTTTGATTCCGCTCATGCCTTCTAAAGGAGAAAGAGCACTGAGGAAGATTTAGTGGCAAAACCAAAGGTGCAAAGAAATGGGATCTCAGAGAATTTGAAGGAGGGGGGAAGAAGGAAGGGAAGGTTCGGCATTGCTGGAGCATCAACTGGGTAGGAGGACCCCTGAGTCACTTTCAAACCTCACTCCACCGCTGGGAGAAGACATCAGATTTTCTTCCTACATGTCTGGAGGAGTCCAGGTCAAGAGAGGTTAATGATCTCCATGGGCAAACCCTGCTGTTAAGTAGGCCAGCAGGAACTTAAAACTTAGTCTCTTCTGTTTCCAAGCTTTTGCTACTCCACCAATCCCATCAGGGAGACAGGCAGGGGGGGAGTGGGAAAGATAAGACCTGAAGAACTTTGAAGACTTTAAAAGAAAATTCCTTCAAGGCACCTGGTTATAAGCCTAAAAGTTCCACAAATGCCTTTTTAAAAGTCAGCCTTCCAGGGTTTTTGTGTTCAGCTTGGCTGGTATTTTACATGGACAGCCACCCCCAGCCCTGAAGGCTTCATGGAAAAAGCTGTGAGGTAATGGAGCAGAGGCCTGTTAATGATGTCCGCCATTATCCCACAGGAGTTCTTAGAGAAAGGGGAATGTGGGAAGAATATTGCCCATTATCTTAGGAGGTTCTCACAATAACCCCATTAGCATTGTTTTTGGTTCATTTGGGCCATAGGAATCAGGTAGCCTGCTGTAACAAAGAAGCTTATGCTGGATAATTTATAAACAACTGAAATGTTTGACTCACAGTTCTGGAGGCTAGAAAGTGCCAAGAGCCAGGCCTGGTGAGATACACTGTCTGAGAAAGGCTAGCTCTCTGCTTCAGGGACTGTGCTTCTCATCGTGTCCTCACAGGACAGAAAGGGGGTGGACAAGCTCCCTCGGGCCTCTTACATACAGGCACCAATTCCACTCAAGGGATTGCCTCTTAAAGATTAGTGAATCATTTCCTACAGGCCCACCTCTGACTATTATGGCATGGACCATTAGCTTCTAACATGGAAATTTTGAGGGACACCAACATTCAGATCCTAATGCCAGCTCAAGAGTCACTGGTGACCTCAAATGCTAGAGTAATTTGTTGCCCCATGATGAGTCCCTGGGTGGAGCTTTTGGGCCAGTAGCTACTTCAGAGCACACAGATGCTGAGGAGGACTCTGGATCCTGGGAAACTGCACACTGCTTCCTAGATCCCCACACTCTCTTCTCCGAGAACCTGTACCATCATGGGTCTATGGCCACATGGGATTCTTCCCTTTGGCTTCTCCTTGGGAATGCACAGTGCAAAGCACGAGACTTACAGGTGGGCTATCCGAGTGCAAATCTCTTTCCATGTCCTGAGAACAATGAGAACCTGGGTTATCTAGCCCACCTCCCTAAGCATCCACCTCCAGATTATTCAGATAGGAACATTAACAGGAATTGCTTCATGCCAGGCTGTGAAAATTAAATGAGTTTCCTATGGAGTGCTTAACTGAGTATTTTGGACAGGCCAAGCACTGAGAACGCTAGCTGTGATGAGCCTTGGGGAGTTAAACAGACACTTGAAAGGTAATCGCTGGCATGAAAAACTCGCAACACATGAAAGTGAATTGGGTAATGAGCACACATGGTTGAGTTTGACCATCCTTGCTTGAGGGTCACAATGTCCCCATGTAGCAACATGCTGTTCTTCAAGGGGATGCATTTGTCCTCATGGGTCAAAGCACAAGCTTTACTATTCAGCAAGGCTTTCCTCCAAAGCTTCAAATTATGAGCATGTATTTATTATTTATGATTTCATAACATCCTCCTGAAACTGTTATAGTCAGGTACTATATTCAGGTTTATGTGTAGTTAGCTAAGCACTCAGGATCCCCAGTCACACTTGATCTAAAGACAGACCCTACTCTCTCCTCCACCCTAGTGGGAATCCTAGGAAGATGACACAAAATGACACCTTGCAGACTCCAGAGCCAAAAGTCTTGCAGTCAGCTTTGCCACGTATTAGCTCTCTGAACACGAACAGCAATTTAATCTTTCTCAGGCCCAGTTTACTCAGCTTTGAAATGTACAAAGCTGCTAGCTCAGTGCCTGGAACAGAAGTACTTAAGAAATAGAAGTTACCTTTGCTTTGCTCTCCAAATACCCTATCAGCTGTCTCCTCCTGCTCCCCGTGGATATCCTTCATCTCAAATTTATAAAGCCTCAAAGTCCTGAACTTCCCCTTGACCTCTTCTAGCAATTTTCTCTCTACCCAGGACCACTGCAGCTGCCCAACCACCTTGACCCATTTTCCACTCTCCTGTCTTGCTTTCTGGGATATCTTGATTGGCTGCACCTTGGAAATGTGTCCCTAAGATGGCAACTTCTACTCACTTGGGACTGAGCCAACAATAACTCCCAACCAGACGACTGACAGTTTCCTAGATGGTTGGTTTACTTCAAATTTCAAAAGGGCAGTCAGAACAACCCATTAATAACTGAACGGAGGGCTGGAGAGACTGCTCAGTGGTTAAGGTGCTTGCCTGAAAAGCCTTAATGACCTGGGTTCTCCAGTACATGCATTTTGGAGTTCATTTGTAGTGGCTGAAGGCCCTAGCACGCCCATTCTCTCTCTCTTTCTCTCTCTGCAAACAAACAAACAAACAAGTAAATGGGCCAATTGCATCATACCTTTGCATGAATCTGCTGATGGATCCCCAAATTACTAGGACAAACAACACTCTCTACAGTCCTAGAAACAAGGGTCCCACAGGATGTGACCTTATTTATTAACCTCCAGATCACTTCTGTGCTCACTGCACTGTCTTCTAAGGTCTAGTCCATTCGTGGACTACATCTGAACACATCTGCTGGCAAAAAAAATTCGTGCCCTACTCCATGTGCTGTGGACACCGGCCCACTCTCCCCAGACATACACTAGCTCGCTCCAAGTTCTCCCAACTGATTTGGGTTTTGGCTTCAATGTGTCCTTTCTTGTGAGAGCTCTCATTTACCACAGCATCTAGGTACAACACCATCTCCTCCCTCCCATAGGCTCTCATTTCCACCTTCCACAGTACTGATAATTATTTAATATACTGTACATTTGACTTATTCATTAGTCTATGGCCTGTTTTCTACAGCTACATGCACACTTCCAGGGGTAAGGTTTGGGTTAAATTCTTCCCAACTGTCAGAAAGCTATTTGGCAACTAGAAGGAGTTCCAAATATGACTGAAAGGGGGAACCCTGATTTTAGTCATCAATGGTGTTTCACTCAGTTTTATGTTGTCAAATACTGAACATCGATAACTTAAAAGAAGGGAAGATTTATTCTGGTTCACTGTTTCAGAGGTGTTCATCCACAAACCCTCAGCCCTATTTCTGTAGGCCTGTGGTGAGGCAGTAATCATGGCAGAGAGAACAGAGCACCCATCGTGGTGGCCAGGAAGTAGATAGTTAGGAAGCTGTTGGGGACAAGGTTTGTCATTCCAAGGCATGTCCCCAGGCACTGACTTCTCCAATTAGGCCCTATTTCTGAAAATCTCCACCACCTCCCAAAATACCAAAATTATCAGTTGTAGATAAAGACTTGGACACAGGAGCCTGTGAGGGACAATTCATACTGATGCCAAATACTTTGATTGTGTTGCACAGACTGGGTGAGGGTTCAGGCTGCTGGTGTGCTGTGTACGTGTGCCTGTTATGAGGCTCTGCTGTCCAGGAGAGGTGGAGGCCCATGGAGCAGGGGCATGGGAGAGCTCTGACTAGCAGAAGCTGAGAGTGGTCGGTGTCCTTAATACAAGGTTCCCAATGCATTCACCATGGAATAAAATTACCTAGAGCAGGTTCCACAGCACCAATAACGTATCCAGTCTGCACATAGTCTCAACACAAGAGCTGGTGCAGAGCCTGAGAACATGCTCTTCTAGAACAGACCGTGATGGACAAGCCGCTGAAAACCTTTACAGGGAACTATGTCAAGTGCTATTTTCTTGATGAGAAGGGAATTTTCCGTCTTAGATCAGAACATTCTACAGATATGAGTGTGTCCTAAGGGATTTTCTTCCTATTAAAAGACCTTCTCCAGTTCTAGTTTTGGAAAAGAAAAGTGCAGAAACACTGACATCTGGGGGAGGGGAAAGGACTTAAGTATTTTCTTTTTACCTCCGTGTTTCCTCAGGAAAATAAAAACAGGCAAGGGAAAACCTTGGCTGTTTTCTACTCCTTTGCTGGTGAGAGCTAAAACTCTAACAGTCTGCTCTGTCTGGAAGCTCCTTGAGGGCAGATCCCGTGTCCTCGATGGTGTCTGATACATTCTTCTGCACAGAGGGGGACTAGCTAATGCTAGAAATAAATTTCAAAAAGAACGAACAAATAGAATGCAGTCAATTAACTCACTGCATACATTCAAGAGTCCCCTGTCCTTGTCCTGAACTTGTTCCAAGTATCTGCTCAGCCCCAGATATTGTCTTGAACCTCAAGGTCCTTACCTTCCAAGTTCTGAGGCCATGTACTAAAGGGGCAATGGCTCTAATGTCATTATTCTTCCCTTCTATAGAAGCTATCCTGTCCGGGTGTGGAAGACCATGATTAGCCTGGTTATAGCTACTAGCTTCAGGGCCTGACTAGCAGTGCAGCTTCCACAGAATGAAGGTGATTTTCCAGCAGTTGCCATTCAATTTCCGGTCACCTGCCACTTATTTTACTGGGTGACACTGATCCAAGGGAGATGCAGAGATCCAGATGTGGGCTGTGGGTTCATTTCTTGGAAAGCAGACTGACAAGCAAGTCAGCACATGACAGGTTTATCAGCAAAGCATCATAGGAACAGTACACAGGAAAAGGAAATGCAGGATGGAACAGAGGATTCCATGCTGGAAACCAGAGTGCCTGGAAAACTACAACTGGCCCCTTGTTTATGTCAGCCTAGGCCAAGATGCACCCCAAGGTGAACCTCTTCAACTCAGTTGTACCGGAAGAGGAATGACACCTGGAGCCTCCCAGCATAGACAGGGGTCCCAGCTGCAGGAACCCTCAGTTCCCTCTTCTCCAAGGGCGAAGAAGGTGTCCATGGCACACATCTTTCTCACCTGTCCAACCACACCCAGCACAATGACTGCCATCCCTGTGACTCATCCCCATTGGCTTCTCTGCTCGTCTCCAGGACAGGTGGCAATTCTCACTGTCCCTTTATTACTCATTGCCTTATTCCCAGAGTTGGGCTCACTGCCTGGCACCCAGTGGGGAAGCAATGAATTCCTGCAGGATAAATGCACCAGTGAGTACTGAACACCAGCATAAAAGCATGAATAAAACCACACACAGTTAAGGAAAAACTGTCCCCAATGAGTTCAGTGAGAGAGAGAGGAACAAGCAGAAATGCAGGGGACTTTGGAAAGAACAACAGACAGAAGCCAAGGTACATGCTACTGATTTCTGTCCTGAGCAAAACCCTTTAGATGCGCAAGCTCACTGGTTTGTTTAGGAAATCAAAGGGCAGATCTACAGGAGCAAGAGGTTAGAGAGCTGAGGCTCACTTTCCCAGTTCTGTCAAATGATGTCTTTCTTAGTGTTGCTATTGATCCACAGAAGGAAAGCTAATTTTGATCCCGAAAAGGGACAGTCCCATAGGTCACCATGTCGTCCTCATGCATTTGCCAGGGACTCTGCTCAATTAGCCAAGAGCTAAGGAGCCCCAAGAAGGAATCAGGCAATGACCAGAGTAGGCAAGGAATTTACTCTCTGCCCATGAGCGGGAACTGAAACCAACAGGAATAGCTTGTGATTAGCAAAAGTGCTGTAATTTAAAATCATGACGTGGCATTTCGCTCTCCTAAGAGTGAGGAGAAGAGGCAGGCAATTTGAAAAGGAAATGAAGCTAAGAAATAAAGAAAAAATAACACTAATCTCACTACTAAATTTCTCTCCCATTGTATTTGTCCAGTGTGTGAAAGAATTTAAAAAATAAAACAACTTTAAGGAAGGCATTTAGAAGACAGTTATTAAAAACAGTACGAAATTCATGCTGATGGCTATTTTCGCTCATGCATACATACTTAAATACACCGATTGGGCTCACAATTTCCCATCACTCACTCACACATACTTTGAGGTAGCAACAACTATAACAATAGCTAAGAAACCAAAATCTTATAACAGGCTAGGGAGATGGTTCATTGGCTAAAGAGCATGAGGACCAGAGTTCAGATCCCTAGTGCCCACACAGATGGCATAAATGTTGGGTGGGTGTGACGGCCCACCTGTAATCCTAGTGCTTAGGTGATCAAGACATGGGATTCTTGAGACAAGCTGGCTAGCTAGAGTCAGGGAGTTCTGGGCTCAAGTGAGAGGCCCTGCCTCAGTAAATAGAGAGATAGATTAAGGAAGAGACAGGATGGGAACCTCTGGCTTCCACATGCCCAGACATACATGTGTGCCTACCTGCACATAGATGAATCCACAGGCATATAAACACACACACACACACACACACACACACACACACACACATACCATCAAACACATACACGTGTGCAAAACTAAATGAAAAAGAAACACCTTATAAAGCCAACCATAGATACTCCTTTAAAATAATAAATCACAATGCTAATGAAAGCCAAAGCCATAAGAACATTTTAAATACGCATAATCAACACCCACTGCTACTAACTCACAGGCTTGCTCGGCAATCACAGTATCATTTGATCAAAGGAGAAAATCAATAAGTGCACTTCTCTATACAAGTATGTCAACACTCAATTACCTGCAAACAGAATATACACATGATATTTATTGCTTACAAAATATCCCAAATTGGGTTCTTCATATAAACACAAATCTTACCTCTTCATTTCTTAAAGACATGCAAATGTTAGTTTTACTCTGACCTGCTTCAAACTGCAGCGGAGTTGACACTTAACTGACTTAAAACCTTATCCTTGACTCCTCACTCAATACGAGGCTGGCGGGTAGCTCAGTAGAGGAGTGCTTGGCTAGTGTGCCCAAGGCTCTGGGTTCTATCCCCAGCATGGTCAAAAGAAAAGTCACCATGGTTGGCATACAACTCCTACCTTTGAATTTGTGGAACACAGCCCAAAGCTCTGCGATGTCTGTGGCAAAGGTGATGTCAGTATCAAGCACAATGACTCTCTCCAAATTGGCAGGAAGTGTCTTGGTCAGGACGAGCTTCATCAGGCCATAAATCCCAGAATAATGCTTGTTGGGGATCCAGGAAACTTCAGACTGCACAGGACAGTAAGCAGGAGTCAGGGAAGCAGGAAAAAAAATCACTACAAAAATTCTTTGTCTAAACATTAGAAATCACATCTGAGATATAACAATGCAATCCAGGACAAATTTGTTGAGTAAATGATGACTATTTTATTAAGATGTGTTCATGTAATTTTGCTACATGATGTTTTCTGGAAGAAAAATGAGTATGAATTAAGACCCAAAGTGATAGTTGTGAAATAACTATTGCATGCACATTCTTCCCTAAGATCTTTAAAACATGCTTTTCTTATTAGAGAAATTATATGGGTCCACTAGAACAATAACTAGATGCAAAAAGAAGTCATAAAGGTATAAAATGGAACTAAACTAAATGTGTTTTTTTTTACTTTGTGCATGTGCAGGCACATGTTTGTGTGTGTGTGTGTGTGTGTGTGTGTGTGTGTGTGTGTGTGTGTGTGTGTGGTGTACGCATGTGAGAGCGCCCATGCGGCTGGCGCCCATGCACTGGTCTGAGTGCTCTGGCCTACGGTTGCCTGAGCAGAATGTTGGCTATTCTGCTCTATAACTCTTCTGCCCTTTCTTACTTGAGCCAGAGTCTCGAACTGACTCTGGAGCTTGCTGCTTTTACACAGCTCATGATTTTGGGGTCTTTGCTTCGCTGGTGCCTAGGATTATAGACATTGGCCACACCCGGGTGTTTAGGTGGATCCTGGAGCTAGAACCTGAGCTGTTTTCAGACCTCCTCAGATTATGGGAGCACAAGATGTGCTCTTAACTGCTCAGCCATCTCTCTTTCTCTCTCTCCAGTTGCTAAACATACTCGTTAAAACCAGCATCTTGTTGATCATGGAGAGGTAAATTTTAAAAAATATTTTATTTATTTGGGAGAGTGAGAAAGACAGAGGAAAAGAGGCAGAGAGAGAGAGAGAGAGAGAGAGAGAGAGAGAGAGAGAGAGAGAGAGAGAGAGAGAGAGAGAATGGGTGCACCAGGTCCTCCTGCCATAGGAAATGAATTCCAGATGTATGTAGCACTTTGCACATCTGGCTTTACATAGGTTCTGGGGAATAACTTAGAATGCCAGGCTGTGCAAGCAAGCACCTTTAAGTGCTAAGTGGTCTCTTTAAGTCATATTCCATCTCTGTGTCATTAAAGATCACAACTTGACATTTCCAGTGCTTTTTCTCATCTGTGTTTTAAAAGTGTAAATGAGGAGGTTGGTGCCACTGCTTTCTTTCCCTGGTCATTAGCAACAGCTGCCAATGGGAGACGCATACACAAACAGCACCAGGGGCTCCAAGGCTCACACGGCACACACGTGAGTAGCGTCTCCAGCAAGGCACACATCAGGATCGCACTCGGCATCCAAACCCAAGGCTACTACATTACACGTCACCGTTCCAGCATGATGAAAGCCCCTCAGTGTGAAGGGTCACGTATGAAGGGCATGAAGGTCATCCTGGGTGGCAGGACTTTGCCTAACTGCTAGACAGGGGGTTCTGTAGGTGCCAAGGGCCTGCACATTATTCAACAGTTTAACACTTTAAAGGAACACCCTTTAACAGGGACAGGCCACCTCCTAGGATTTGAAAAAAAAAAACCCCACTCATCTCTTTGTCTTTAAAAAAACACTTAGAGGACACTTTAAGAAAATAAATATAATTTAGTGGTGGCTCACCCCTTTATTTTTTTATTTTTTAGTTTTTTAAATATTTTATTTATTCATTTTCAAGCAGAGAGATACAGGAGATAGATGATGAGAGAGAGAGAGAGAGACAGAGAGAGAGAGAACCAAGGCCATCACCTTGTGGATCTGGCCTATATGGGTCCTGGGGAATTGAACCAGCAGCCTTAGGCACTGGAGACAAGTGCCTTAACCTCTGAGCCATCTCTCCAGCCCAGGCTCACCCCTTTAATCCCAGCATTTGGAAGGCAGAGGCAAGAAGATTGCCAGAAACTCACTGTCAGGATACAGGTGAGACCCTCTCTCATAAAACTGTATGATGTAGTCAGCTCCACACTGCCGGGATGAACTTCTGAACCAGACACAGTGTATTGAAGGAAGGGGTTTATTTGAAGTTTACAGATCCAGGGAAGTACCATAATGGTGAAAGAGGCTGCCCCCCCCCCCCATTTCATTGATACAGCAGAAAGAAAAAAAGCCAAATAGCCACACCGAAAGCAAGCAGCAAACCGCAAGGACCAGGGCAGAGCTCAGACCTCTCTGCATACCTTTTGGTAGAAAACCAGAGCCACCCCCAAACACACCTTTGAGATGGATGCCAAGATCTACCCCCAGTGACACCTCTTCCAGCTAGACAGTTGGAGACCCAAGTTACAAGCTTTAATAAAACTCCTGAGGGCTGGAAAATGGCTCAGCAGTTAAGGCACTTCCCTAGAAAGCCTAATAACCTGGGTTCAACTCCCTAGCACCCAAGTAAAGCCAGATGCACAAAGTGGTGCATGCATCTGAAATTTGTCTGCAGTGGCTAGAGGCCCTGGCACAACCATTCTGTCTCTTTCTTTCTCCTTGCAAATAAATAAAAAATATTTTTTAAATCTCCTGAATCAATGCTCCCACTACTCATGGGCCTAAGAGAGGCTACACCAGGTATAATCTCACCAAATTAACAATGTTTGTCCCATTTAACCTATTCTGATCTCACTCTCCATTGGAGAATCTGTATATTTCAGAAGGCAGTGAGAACTGTGGACAACCCAATTCGACCAACAAGAACAGAAATAATGGCAGGAGATGAACCAACCCCAACACAGCAACTAGGGCCCAGGTGAAACCACAGAGGAAATAGTGAGATGAACAAGAGTGCTGCTTCCACAGTGAGCCTGACAACCGGCACAAGGGTAATGGAGACAGTAATCCAGGATACTCAAAATATTCCAAAGTAGAGACCCAGAGACTCTTAAGAGCTCAACACCAAAGCAGACTTAAAATTCACCCACCATGGCTCAGGAAACTGCGGAAGAGGGGCTGGAAAGAATGTAAGAGCCATGGTGGGGCTCTACCGTATCCAGAGGCATTGCTCCCCTCAATAAGTGTCTCCTGCTCACACAACTCATAACCCCCCATCCCATGGAGCATCCCGCAATCCCATGGAATGAGGATGGGGAGAGGGAGGAGGGAAATGGTGGTACCAACACATGACTTGTACATACAGAGTTTCAACATATCAATATAGAAATAATTTTTTTAAAATCTCCTATGTCTACTGAGGGACATACATTCAAACAACCACACTGTGTAACAAGTAAATAAATAAATGAAATAAATAACATTCAAAATCATGTTATAAAAAGAAACAGATTGATAAGGCTTCAAATTGAGCAGTTAAGGAAAGCATAATACAATTGATCTGCTAACAGACAATACAATTGCTTAAAACAACACAAATTAAGGCTTAAAACAACCCAGATTAAGGTGTAATAAAAAAAAACGTGCTTTAAAATTCCATTTGTTTAAAAACCACTGTTGGGGCTGGAGACATGGCTCAGCAATTAAGGCACTTGCCTCCAGTGCCTAAGGCCCAGGGATCAATTCCTCAGGACCCACATAAGCCAGACCCTTATAAGATATAAGACCCAGATAAGGTGGTGGCCCTGGCGTTCTCTCTCTCTCTCTTCCTCTCCCTCTCCCTCTCTCTCTCTGCTTGAAAATGAATAAATAAAATATTTTTTAAAACCACTGTCATCAAGCAACAGGAAACACAGTCCTCCAAATTCATGCAGAGAAAGGATATAGAAGCAATGCATCCATTTGCTAACAGCAATCGCTTGGGGAAGATGAGAATGTCTCACACGTGTGTGTGTGTGTATCTCTATACACATGAGTGCCCACATGCATACACATATGTAGTCTCACACAACGGCTAAGCACTCCCTTCCTTGCAAACACATCATGACTAGCTTAACCACACCGTGAAGGTGATGGTGAGGAAGCTGACCGAGGAAGGGCTCCTCTGGGAAATCACACGACCCACTGAATCTCTCAAACGCCCTTCTTATAATTCTTTTATGCTCATAGGTTGTATTAAAAATCACTCTAGTGACTCCCTGTTCATGGGTTTACAACGCTTCTTTGCTTAAACAAGTAGAATTCTGGTCATAAAAAAAGAAAACACCCCAAATCAGCAACACACTTGGGCCAGGAAGACCGGGATGAGTACTAAGATATACAGGATCCCTTGCCACAAGGACTAATACAGACAGCCCACGGAGGAGGATATACAACTGATCAGGGAGGGGGAGGGGGGGAAGCAGGGAATTCGGGATAACAACGCATGGTTTGCCCACTAAATAATGTAACTCATTATGGACAATAAAAAAAAAAAAGAAAACACCCGAACTGTTCACCACGAATCATCTCCAAGGAATCACTATGTTGTAGACCTTCTCCCTTTGTATCTGGAGAGTGCGGAGGAGGTGGGGAGGAAGACAGAGGTTCCAATCAGGGCTTGAACATTGCAAGAGGTGTTTCACCTCTTTAAACTTCAGTTTCTTTATCTGAACAATGAAGTTGATGCCTATGTCAAATAAAAATAAAAGAAGGTGGAGGTGTACCTACCATCCATCCATCCATCCATCCATCCATCCAACACTCACAGATGAAAGGACTCACAGGCTTGGTAAACAAAAGACATACAGCAACCATAAGTTCCCACCTCTTTTCTCATTCCCTTTCCCTTGCCTTGTTGCAAGTACCAACACAGTATGGCACTATAATTGCTTTGCTCTGTGGTTCAAGGAAGCCGGACTCTAGTAGCAGACACACCTTGAGTTTTGGAGGCATTAAGACCTGGATTCTGACATCAAGATCCTCACTTAACCCCGGCACTTGTCTCCTCTGAACAGCTGTCATTGATGAGAGGTCCTTCCTTCTAAATGTTAACTTCATCACATCAGTGTGGGTGGAAACAGACAGCCCACCCCAGCTAGGGACTCTAAGGACAATTTAATAACCAAAGGACTATTTTCAGCATATGCAAAGCTAAGGACAGTTAGGAATACTCAGGGAAGGACAAGGGAAGAAAGTATTACTACCTGAAGTCTGCAAAGCCAAGTCACTGGTTACTGGAATCCAGAGAGGCTAGAAGTCACATGAATCAGGTCAGCTGGCAGCAACAGTGACCTTCCTGTGAAGCCTGTGAGGCAACCTGCAAGGTGGGATCTGCTAAACACATTTGTGATGATGGTTTATATTCACTGTCGACTTGACAGAACCTACAATCACCTCTGTACTGGCCTGTGAGAGAGAATCTTGATCAGGAAGACCCACCTTAACTGTGGACAGCACCTTTCCATGAGCCAAGGTCCTGGCCTGTGCTGGCTGAACACCAACATTCATCCCTCTCTGCTTGCTTCTTCAGTGTGGATTGAATATAACCAGCAGTCTCAAGCTCCTGCTGACAGGCCTTCCCCACCATGAAGGAATCTAACCCTTAAATTGATTTTGGTTAGGTATTTTGTATCAGCTGCAAAAGTTGACTAATCCAGCACCTTACCCTTCTTTTCCTCTGGCCTAGCCATCTCCTGGTAGGCACCCATCAGATTGAGCCAGCGGGCAAGTGAAACAGCTTTCATGCATGAGCCTCCTGGGGTACAAACAGGAGCAGAAAGAACCAGACATGACCTGGAGGGATAAGCCTAACACAAGCAGCATAGCCATAGTGGTTGGCACAGAGGACAGAAGCATGAATACTCCATGAGCAGAGCCAAGAACAGAGAACAGGTACAAAACACACACCTGGGCCAAATACATGGGGGTGAATGATCCATGGAGCCCCTCAACCAACATGCTCTGAAGCCCCTTAGTTGGCATCTGCATGAGGAAGTCTCCCATCCTTCCCCCAATCTGTGCTGTCCTAGCCATCACCTTAAGATCTGAGAGCTCGGAGAGCAATTCCCTCCTGTGTGCTTTAGAAAACTCTTCCTTGTGAAAGCCCTGGCCTTTGGAACTGAGTCCATTTCTTCCTTCCCCTGAGAGTCCGCCTGAACTGAAGCCTGGCAATCAGCAGACCATGCTGCAGAGCTGTGCTATTTAATCAGACCTTTGATTAACTTATTCATCTATTTTGGTTACCATCAAAGCAGGAGAGCTTGGTAAAGACTGAGCGCCAGAGTGTTGGGTTAAACTCTCTAATTAGATTGCCCTGGCTCTGTTTTATTTTTAACACACATGTGAGACACTCGGATGCATCACAAAACCGTAAGACTACAGGAGTAAATTAATCCCAACATGAGCCCAGGCCTGAATGTCGCCCCAAGTCCCCAACTTAATTCATAATCAATTAAGTCCAGTTGTTCAATTAGAGGTAACGGAAGCATCTGAATGAGTTTGTGTTTAGAAAGAAAACTGTAGGAAAGGGTAGAAAACAAAGGGGATCTTTGGAGGGGAGAGCTCAGGGCAC
>PVHP010016151.1:0-36245 GCA_004024765.1 Zapus hudsonius | reverse complement strand
TCAGAAGTCCGAGGAGTTATGGTAACTTGCCTTTTTTTAAAAAAAAATTTAATATTTATTGTACATAATGAGTTACATTATTTAGTGGGAAAACCATGCGTTGTTATCCCGACTTCCCCAATTCCCCCCCTCCCCATCCCTGATCAGTTGGATATCCTCCTCTGTGGGCTGTCTGTGTTAGTCCTTGTGGCAGGGGATCCTGGATAGCCTAGTACTCAGCCAGGTCTTCCTGGCCCAAGTGTGTTGTTACTGAGGGGTGCCAGGCCTCTGATATTCTCCCCCACCACGGCTCTCACAATCTTTCTGCCCCCTCTTATTTCTTTAGAGAAGTTTATCATTTCCCTAAATAGTTGCCTGTTTAAATGCCCTTTTTAAAAAGTATATATTTATTGTCCATAATGAGTTACATTATCTAGTGGGCAAACCATGCGTTGTTATCCCAACTTCCCCAATTCCCCCCCTCCCCATCCCTGATCAGTTGTATATCCTCCTCCGTGGGCTGTCTGGATTAGTCCTTGTGGCAAGGGATCCTGGATATCTTAGTACTCATCCCGGTCTTCCTGGCCCAAGTGTGTTGTTACTGATGGGTGCTATGCCTCTGGACCGTCTCCCCCACCAGGAACCTGGTAACTTGCCTTCATAGAGGGAAAGAAACACAACTGTCAATTTTAAAAGTCCACTAATTTGTCACAATACCCTATGGGGACAATCTTTCTTCTCTGGGGAATACTCCATCCACCATCATCTACTTTTCTGCAGCGGAGTTAAGCTAGGCTCGCTAAGTCTGTAAGAAGGATTTTTTTTTTAAACTGTGTTAAGGGGTCTTGTTTCAGACTAAACACACTTCTACCTCTGTTAGGATTAGACAGCTTGTCTGCCCATCCTCCGTCCCTCCCTCCTTCCCTCCTTCCCTCCTTCCCTTCCAGCATATGTGTGTCTCTGTGTGGTAAATATGCGTTTGTATATATGTATCCATGTGTGTGTGCATATGGAGGCTAGAGGTTGGAGGGCCTCCGTTGCTCTCTTCTTTCTTGAGACAGGGTCTCTCATGGGACCTAGAGCTCACTGATTTGGTGAGACTAGCTAGCCACCGAGTCCCAGGAACTCCTCATTGCCCATTCCCCAGAGCTAGGATCACAAGTGTGCCAGGTCCTCTGGCTTGCTGATCGGCTGGTAAGCACGTTACTCCTTGAACCACTGCAACAGTCCCAAGCTTGGCATTTCTACACTTGAGTTCCAAATCTCAGTTGCTGTTTGGGGGAAGGTTACCCTTTCCTCAACAGGTTTCCATGAAGAAGCTGTTGGGATGAGAGAGACTTCGGTGGCTTAGAAAGTCCGTAGCAGTCCCTTCAAATTTGAAAGTTTGACTTTTAATAGTATTGGGAAATAGTATTGGGTTAGGAAACAATAACCCAAAATAGCTCACTGAAAGAAAAAGTAAGAATTGCTTTTCCAAAAACAGGATGCTGTGTAGGCCCTTATTTTAAGGTCACCAGCCCCAAAGGGAAACCCATCATACCCATCACTGTAATTGGTGCTGAGCTTAGGAAGATCCACACCAGGACTCTCCTCCCGCAGCAAGCACCACTGTGAAGCTGATTCTCCTGCTAGCTGCCTGGTTTTAGCAATGTACGTAAGGCAACAACAAAGAGAGGGGTCTAGTAGAACACCCTGAAACACGAGACCCTTCTAGGGTTTGGTTTAAAAACCTCTCCACTATGTATTCTCCAAGAGGTACCCTGAATGTATCAGGTGCCCCCATCCCCACCGCCTTCTCTCGATCACACGGACTCATTTTTGGTGGCTCATTCTCACGGCTCATGTCCCTTCACTGACTGTCCACACAGAGATGGCTTCCCACAGCACAGGTCCAGCGATCAAGTCTCCTGGCTTCTCAACACAGTTCAATGAACTGCACGCTCTTCCTGATGTCCCGACCATCCTTCCCTGATCTGGGGTCACCTCACTCCTTCGTTCCCACGTGAGTGGCCTCCTCAGTACACTGCCTTCTGGACTCTATATTTCTTTTTGCTACTCTGGCCATTTTCACCATCCACTCCAGCTGCTGCCCCGGCATTGAGCTCTGTGCACGTGTCACTTGTCACCTTCTCTGTCTGAGGGACTTGGAAGCCACGCAGGTCACCAGCAGATCTGAAGTGACCTCTTTTTGTCCTGCTTGATTTAAGCAGATCAGCTTATTTTCCGGTGTAAAATGACCTTACTTGGCTGTTTGCTGGCTTGTCTTGGGTACATCTTATCCATCTGTCCCCAGTATTCAGACTTCAGTTCAATCAATGCCTTTCGTGAGCGAGTGCATGAGTGTGTGCAGACCGTATGTGGTGAGTCTACGTTGGAAGGGTTTCAGAAACAAGCTGATGGGGCGATGGGGAGGGGCGGCCTGGCCTTTGGTTTTATCACCGTCCTCGCTGGGGTGACTATTTAACAACTCTTGATTCTCACTGTGCATCTTGATTTATTGGTGAGCCGCCAGGCTTGGCTCAACTCACAGCCGCCTCACTCTGCTCAGAGAAGAAGGTTCCACTATGCCACCTTGTGTCCTGACTTCCCATCACAGCGATAAGCTCCCAGAGCTCGAGGAAGCAGAGAGACCTTAAACCCTACGTGAAATGACCACATTCTCCAGGAGTCTAGCAGACAGGGTCTCTTCAGATCTTTGCTGATCAAAACATCACACTTGAGTTGTAAGACTCCAAGTGTTTGCCCGTCATTAGCCCATGGGTACTAATGACAAGAATGCCATCCACTTTTCTCCTGGCAATCTGGAGTCCTGATGGGTGTGACAATTCCTCTCCTGTCACAATGCATTTCTGCAAAATAGAGAGGAAATTTTCCAGCTTGTTCTGGGAGGGCGTGTTATATTATTTGACAATTTTATCATAAGGAATGCTTCATTTACTGCAACAAAGGGCGCCCCTGGCACTGTATCAAACTTTACACCAATCTTGTCAAGTTTAGGGAGCTGATGAACTTCGTGGAGCACAGGTCAAGGTTAAGGACAGGAAGGTGACCGTATGGAACACTGCATTTATGATTTAAAGAATGTGCAGGTGAGACCCAAGGGAACCACTTAGGGAGGGGGGCCGGTTTCCTCTCCCACGAGATAGTATCTGAAGTAGTATCTGAAGTAGTCTGCATGCTGATGTGAATTATGGGGGGGGGGTGTTTCCTTGACAGTGTCAATTTCTAATAAACTGCTGCCTGCATAGCTACAGGGAGGAGGAGCTTAGGTCTTATTTAGTTATCAGATCTCAGGTTTCATCAAGTCAATACTCACTGTAACCAACTGGATTTACTTAAAGGTGGAGTACAGCAATCAGCCTCCCCCCCCCTCTAGTGTGCGCGCGCACACACACACATACAGTCTCACTCAAGACAAGTCTCATTAGTAATAACTTTTATAGGTCAAGTGCATTTAAGATGTAGGAAGGATTGAAAGACCGTGAGGCTACTGAATCAAATATCTTAGCAGGGAACAAGACGTACAACAGCACGTCGTGCTTCTGGCGGGGAAGAGGAAATACGGTGGAGATGAAATGCAAGATGACCCAGTAAGACCTGAAGTCAACATACAGCTCACGTGAAGATCAGATGCTAGCCAGAATCTGATCTGAGTCGCTTCCTGTTGTTTTTCTTGGGAAACCAGGCTAAGACTCAATACAGAGGGAAGTCTTAATGCAAGCAAATACACTCAAAGTCAATTTTTAAAAGCTGTTATAAACTTTCTGAGACAGCTTTTTACATACCAAATTCTTTTTAAAGTGAAAACCAGTCCTAGGTATGTCAGAAGTGCTCCAGCTCGTTACCCTAATAATAATTTAATGAAGGCAAAAGCACTTTGTGGAAGGGTTTGAAGTCATACATGTCACGTTAAGTGAAAGCAACACTCTGAGAAGTGACAACTGTAACCCTGACCTTGAACCCAAATTGCTTCTCCTTAAGAGTCCGTGGAAGCAGTGGAAGGGGATAGAAGGTTCCTTTGCCACCCCTCTGTGACTCAGTGGGTGTGCTGGCCTGTCCAGTCCTGATTGTCCTCAATCTCCTTGGCGGGGGAGGGGCTCTTCCCAACAGTAGCACTTTCTGCATTGCAGATCTCACAGTTTTCTAAGACAGAATTGAGCCACTTTATGATAATAAATTGCCAATTCCTCATTTTGCAAAATGAGAGCATCTTCAAAATGACTTAAAAGACAGAGGGATGGGCTGGGGAGATGGCTCAGTGGTTAAAGGTTAAAGGCTTGTATAAAGCCTGACAGCCAGGGTTCGATTCCCCAACACCCATGTAAAAGCGGTGCATGTGTTCAGTTCTTTGCAGCAACAGGAGGCCCTGGTATGCCCACACTCATTCTCTGTCTCTCACAAGCAAATAAAAATGCTTATTTTAAAAAGGAGGGGAGGCAAAAGAAAAAAAAAACAAAGAAAAGAAAGAAATCAACTTTCACAATGAAATAAGTTTCCTTCATGAAAAACCTACAATTTGGTGGTTTCTCCTTTTTTTTTTTAAACCATTGACTGAAAACCTGTCCCTGCAGACCCAAAGGACACATCTCCAAATGCCTCTTTTCTAGAGGAGGACCTTCCTTTGGACTTCCCTTAAGTTATCACCACAGGTGTCATGGTTTGATCCAGGTGTCCTCCACAAACAAATGAATGTGTTCTGGGTAATCGATTCTTAGCTGATGGCAGTTTGGATTTCACAACCTCGATGAAGCTGGGTTGTCAGGGGTGGGCTTATGGGGTTCTAAGCCAGCTCCCCCTTGCCAGAGTTTGGCACACCTTCCTGCCGCTGTTTGCAGTGCTGTGGCGGAGGTGATGTCCACCCTCTGCTCATGCCATCGTCTTCCCGGCCATGATGGAGTCTCCCCTGGAGTCCGTAAGCCAAATAAACCCATTCCTCCACAAGCCGCTTTTGGTTGGGTTCTTTCTGCGCAGCAACTAGAGAGCTGACTGCAACAACAGGCTACTGAGCCCAAAGACTGAAAACAGTAGTGCCATTTTGGTATGTTTTCTCCTTTCCTTAATCCCTGTTCAACCAGACTGAGCAAGGGCTATCCAGTGACAACCTCCCATCATCTCTCCAGTACAGCAGGGTACGCTGGCCGTCTTAGTTCAGGGGACAGTCTGGAAGCTCAGAGACACTGCCCAAGGCTGGCCCAAGCTTTGACTTCCATGACTGAGGAGGTTCAGGAACAGAACCAAGAAGCAGCGAGGAATTCTTCAAGTAGAACTTCTACTTCACTTCCACAAAGATCATGCATTAGCCGACTTGATCTGCGTTGGAAAAGTGATGTCATGGCTTGATCCAGGGTCCCCCACAAACAAATGAGTGTGTTCTGATAGATCGATCCTCAGCTGATGGCAATTCGGGAATTAGAACCTCACTAGAACTGTGTTATTGGGGGTGGGCTTATGGGGTTCTAAGCCAGCTCCCCCTTGCCAGAGTTTGGCACACCTTCCTGCCGCTGTTTGCAGTGCTGTGGCAGAGGTGATGTCCAGCCCTCTGCTCATGCCATCGTTTTCCCTGCCAGGATGGAGTCTCCCCTCGAGTCCGTAAGCCAAATAAACCCATTCCTCCACAAGCCGCTTTTGTTTGGGTTCTTTCTGCGCAGCAACTAGAAAGCTGACTGCAATAAGTGAGAACCCAGCAGTTGTCATAAGCAAACACAAACGGGTATCACAGAGACCTTTCCAACATGGTTGTTTCTGTCCTTCAGGGAACCTGTTTCCATGTGACAACTGGGGGGTGCACGGCATTACTGGAGGCAAGAATTTGGTTAAAACACACACATTTCTTCCTCCTTCAACTTGCCAAGGTGCTTCAGAGAGGCAGAGAAATGACACAAACGGAATTCGTGGGCGGGGCTATTATTCTCAATGCACTCATCTGAAAATATTGTTTTTTAATTTAGACACAACAAAAATATCTACAAGAGTATATATATATATATATTTTTTTTTTAAATATTTTATTTATTTTTCAAGCAGAGAGATGAGAGAGAGAGAAAGAGAGAGAGAGAGAGAGAGAGAGAGAGAGAGAGAACACCAGGTCCACCACCTTGTGGGTCTGGCTTATGTGGGTCCTGGAGAATTGAACCCAGGGCCTTAGGCACCGGAGGCAAGTGTCTTATCCGCTGAGCTATCTCTCCAGCCTACAAGAGTATATTTTAACTATCTCCAAATGGTTTCTGGGAAACTGATTGCTGTTTATACAACCATAGGAAAAGTTTTTAAAGCCGAGCTTTCGCAGGGGTTCATCATGCCAGGGGCTGTGAACATACCAAAATGTCAAAGAGCTTAATGAAAGCCCCAGCACGGGGGCTGGGGAGATAGCTCAGTGATTAAAGGTGCTTGTGCTTGCTTACAGAGCCTGACAGCCCAGGTTCAATTCTCCAGTGCCCATGGAAAGCCAGATACATGAAGTGGGCATGCATCTGGAGTTCCTATGCAGTGGTCGGAGAGCCCAGTGTGCCCATTCTGATTCTCATACGCTCACTTTCTCTCCCCCTCCCTCCCTCCCAAATAAATAAATATTTAAAAAATAGGGCCTGGGGAGCTGGGAGTGGTGGTGCATACCTTTAATCCCAGCACTGGGGAGGCAGAGGTAGAGTTTGAGGCCAGCCTGAGACTAGAGGCTAGAGTGAGACCCTACCTTAAAAAACCAAAAGCCAAAAACAAACAAACAAAAAGAAGGGCCTGGAGAGATGGCTTAGCAGTTAAGGTGCTTTCCTGCTAAGCCTAAGGACCCGAGTTCAATTCCCCAGTATGCATACACAGCCAGATGCACAAGGTGACGCATTCGTCTAGAGTTTGTTTGCAGTGGCTGGAGGCCCTGGTGTGCCCATTCTCTTTCTAGCTGCCTCTTTTTCTTCTCTCTCTCACTCTCTCAAGTAAATAAATAAATAAATATTTTCTTAAAAACCATGAGACCAGCAGATCGCCAATACCAGGGACACAGGGAAATGCAAGGATTCGCTCCTTGTAACCTGTTATCACTGCAACTTCTTAGCATCCGCTCTCGCTGTAGGACAGTGAGCAAGGCCTTCCTCACCAGGATGTCACAGCGAACAGTTCTAGGACCTACATCGGTCACAAGACGGTGGGGAAGAAGACATCCTTGAGCTCACCGTTTTGCATGATGACTTTCACGCCACCCTCTTCCTAGTGAGAGATTAGCACGCCGCCAAGTTTGCCAACTAAATTCAAGAGGCATTTATTACATGTGTGGAAATAAAAAAAACGTTCCAATGAAAAACACAAGAAATGTTACGATGAGGAATTTAAAATCAAGCCAGGTAAAAACTTGGCTCAGAAAAAGGCATGTTTCATGTTACTGGTGGAAATCTGCCACTTCCAAAGACCCAGGGCTATTTCTGAATACATTAAGATTCTACCAATATGAATTCTGAACCGCAGAAAGGCTTATGCTCGCAGGTAGGGGCTGTGGTTATTATCAGAGTGGATTACACGCAAAAACCAAGCAGCGTACAAGCTGGGGGACACTCTGAAACCTGCTGGCGACAGAGCGAAACCTCCGTAAGCCCCATAAGCAAATTCTTAACTCCAGATGCCGGCAGAGAGTGTGAGACTTAATTCAATGAGATGAGGGCAAAGTGTGTATTACCCAGGATAAACTTCATGCCTCGGAGAACAGTCTGGAGAATTGAAAATGCATAGAATAAGGGCAGGAAGACACCTGTCACAATAAAGAGAAGAATGCAGTAAGGGAAGGAAGAAACGTCTCCCTAGGAGAGGAACGTTGTATACTTTACCATGGGAGACAGCACCCAAAGTTGCTGATAACAAATTAATTTCATATAGAATAAAGGTAAGGAAAAAAAAATCTTCTAAAATTCAGGAACAAAAATGTTCACAGGTATTGAGTTTCTTTCGTTAAAATAAACTAACGAGATAAATTAATTGATGCAACAACAGGCAAAGCGATCGACTGGAACACTGACCGGAGGTATAGAAGAGACAGTCCCCAGCAGGTCTATGCCCCTCTGCATGTCACATTCTTCTAACCGTTTCATATATGGCGTCTTTCTGTTTCCAACGGGTGTCCGAAGGATCGGGTGAGGTAATATATAAGAAAAGAGGGTATGGAAGGCCTGGGTCTCATTGCAGTTGTTTCTGCAAAGTTTGGATGAGTGGATCATGCAAATTCTGTCCACAGGGCACTGGCCCATACCTCCAAGTGCCCTCACCCTGCAAAGCTCGGCAGTGCCCATGGGTGAGAGTTCTGCGCCCTTAAGGGCATTTTCCAATGTTGTGTCACTGGTACTTACTGAGCAGAGACCAGGAATGGACAGATCAGCTCCCGGAGAGCAGGACTTGGCATCAGTGGGCTGTGCACATAGCTCACTTGGTGGAGCACTGGCCTGGCATATAGGCAGCTCTGGGTTTGACCACATGAACTGGGTATGTGTTGCAGTAACCTCGTTGCTGGTACGAAGAGCCTGACCATAGCAGCTTCTGGGTGGAAAGGGTTTACGTCAGGCTTACAGATCCCAGGGGAAGCGCCATCATGCAGGGGGAAGTTGGCTCACTCCATCACACACCCACGGCAGAGAGATAGTGAACAGCCAGCACAGCAAGCTCAAGCTGACTCAGATCCACTGCCCGTGACACATTCCTCCAGCAGCGCTCTACCTGCCTGAGACTAAGAAACCTCATCAATAATACCTGAGTCTAGGGCTGCACAGACAGCTCAGCAGCTAGAGGTGCTTGCTTGCAGAGCCTGATGCTCGGGGTTCGATTCTTCAATACACACATAAGCCAGATGCACAAAGTTGTACACAATCTGGAGTTTGTAGTGGCGAGGGGACCTGGCATATAGCCATGCTTCTCTCTCTCTCTCTCTCTCTCTCTCCCTTCTTACAAATAAGTAAATAAAAATATTTTAAAAAGAGGATAAGGCAGAGGAGGTTCAACTCAAAAAAATTAAAATAAAAAATAAAAATTTAACCAAAATACCGGCGGCTATGGGGCCATTTACATTCAAACCACCCCGGAGTAGCAGCAGTGGTACAAGCCTGTCATCCCAGTACTTGGGGGACGGAAGCAGGGTAGGTTTGTGGCCAGCCTGGGCTAGATGAGACCCTCATCTCAAAAGAAAAAAAGAGGAGAGAGAGAGAGAGAGAGAGAGAGATCTCCAAGACAGTTTTAGCCTCATCCTGCTAGGCTCACCTCCACAACCAGATCAGGTGTGCTCTGTTCTCAGTCTTGTTCCAGAGGTGATGACAAGGACCGTCCACAGTCTTTGATAAGACCAGCAAGGGTCAGATGCGAAGAGGCTTGTCATGAATGTTAACAGGACCATATAATTAAATACAGAAGAAGGACGCCGGTTGATTCCGTGAACTGAAAAGCTCACATCTGCAGATGTTTTATTTTCTGGCCGCGCTTACACAGACTGGTCCACAGTCTTCCTCTCCAGTGAAGGGGTCCCATCTCTTCCTTCCAGACGGGCAAATATAAACACACCTTGCTTCTCTTCCAGTCGCATTGTCTCCTGTCTTCTGAGAGCCTTCATGACCCCTGAGATATTCCCACCTTACCATCCAAACAAAGTCCTCTCGCACTGTTTTGTCCTTCCACCAGGTGACAAACATTCCAGCCTGTCCCCATCTCTATCCCCTGCTCCTCTTGCCGCCCGCTTAGACCGACTCTATTCCTATCACCCCACAGCTCTGCTCAGGAGACTGCCCACGCCACGGCAGCCTGTGCCCTCCTGATGCCCCTGGACACATTTCTACTCTTAGATTCTCAGATGTGGTTTTCACTGTCCTGGCCTTTCTCCTCTCCCACCTACCGCGTCCATGCTGGCTCCTCGTCACCTCACGTGATGGGCCGAGGGCCCTGTTTGGGCCTCGTCCCTCATCTGTTCTCTCGTGTGCTTTACTGAGAACTACAGCTCCCTCACATGCCTATGGTAACAATGCTGACAAGCAGGCAGCCTCCGACATTATGCTTACCTTCAGGGAAGGGAGGGTGGGAAAAACATGGAAATCTGAGGACCGTCAATGCTTGGCATTACGAATATCAAGGAATAAACCTTGGGGCTGGAGAGATGGCTCAGTGGTCAAGGTTCATGCCTACAGAGATGAACAACCTGGGTTTGAATCCCTAGTACCGACGTAAAGCCAGATGCACAAAGTGGCCCATGAATCTGGAATTCCTTTGCAGTGGCTAGAAGCCCTGGCACAGCCATATTCTCTCTCTCTCTCTTTCTTCTTAAAAATAAATAAAAATATTTTCCATTCTATCTATGTATCGCTAGATAAAAGTTACATTAACTTTTCAGCCTGGTATATTGAAATGTTTTTAGTTTTAAACTTTTTGGTAAGGGGCTGGAAAATACAAGTGAGAAAGGCAGAATAGCTCATTTTTTAAAATTTTACAATATTTTTATATACTTACAAAATAAAGAGAAAGTGAAAGAGAAATCAAGGAAGAGGGTCTCTCTCTCTCTCTCTCTCTCTGTGTGTGTGTGTGTGTGTGTGTGTGTAATATAAGACTTTTGTATACATTCACACACACACACACATACACACACACACACACACACACACACTTTTCTCATCTTTTCTCATCTTCCTTGCTTTCTCTCTTACTTTTCTAATTTTCATTTTCCACAGAGAGAGCCATCCTCAAACTTTATTTCTAGAGTTTTCTTTAAAAATTCTAAATAATATGTATATACCCCTATTGTTTCATCAGTTTCAGGCAGTATTTGCTAATTTGCCATTGTGAGAATTTATACTTTTTTATATTCCATTTTGTTATAACTATATCACAAACTTGGTTGTTTTCAGTGTTTATATTACTAAGGGTATGCAATCTGTTATTTAATATTGAGCCAAGTAATGCACTAAAAGTAAATCTACTTTCTTGAAAAACTATTCATACTTTTGTGTTATTTTCATTTGTTTTCCTTCTCCATAACTCAGCCCATGTCTCCCACATCTTTACCACCTCAGTAAAAAGCAAAAAAAAAAAAATATATATATATATATATATATATAAAAAGGAATAAACCTCCAAATGTCCAATGATTTCAAATTGCATACATATACTGGAACAAATAAAGAAAAATAAATGAATATGCTCAGATTTAAAAATTATTAAGACCAAAAGTACTTAGAGAAACTAGGGTTCCTGAAGACATGAAAATGAGGGGGAATTCTTAGGCATTATATAATGAAACACAACCAAAATAGAAGCATTTTTATATTTATCTCCTATCTTGCTGTAAGTCATCTCAAATGCAAATGAGACCTAACATTCTATAAAGAATTCGCCAACAAAATCCTTGATGACTTTAAACCATGGCAATAAACCAAAATAACAACTTCAAGCTGCATTACTAATAAAGGGCCAGAAGGCTCCGCAATAGCAAATGTGAGCGAGGCCCTGATTGGTGCTGTGGAAGTGCCAGAAGTTGGCGAATTTTGACTTGAACAACATCTAAGGAACTGCGAAGGAACACGCTGGGCACCCAGCAAATCCACCCATAGGCCTCAAATTCCTGTCTTACTAGGAAAAGGAAGGAAGCAGAGAGAACGTCTACAAACACACCGAGGATATGTCGAGGGCACCCTCATTCAATGGATGCTGCTGGCCAGAGATGCTTTAGTTTCTATGTAAGAGTTTTGCTTGTGCTTTTATAGTTTAATGATTTCACTTGACCTCCTTAAACATTAACCCAGTTAGGATTTAAGATTCATCACCAAAGTGAGGTCCTATAATCTATCTACTTGAACGCTTGATGAGACCGTGCCAGGACCCAGAAGTAAAGACCACCCCAAGCATGGGCAATCTCCAGGTCTTCAGTTCTGCGTCTCTTAGAACACGTGTGGCACCTCCACGCGAGGGGGGGGGGGGAGATGACGGTCAAGTCCATCTCGCACAACAAAGCTTTCACCATGAAGCTGTCCTCCCCACATTTTTCTTCTGTTCAAAGGTATGAAATTAAGAGAGGGTAAAATAACGGATATTCAGCACTTTGAAAAGTAAAATAATTACACTTCTTACTGGGGATGTAGCTCATTTGGTCTAATGCTTGCCTAACACGCACGAAGTCCTGAGTTCAAACCCCAGCACCACATTCAAAGAACAGATAACACTGGGTGTGGGGCGTGGTGACGTGTGCACGCCTTTGAATCCCAGTGCTCAAGCGGGAGGTTGAGGCAGGAGGATCACTGTGAGTTGATGAGTTTGAGGCCATCCAGGACTATAGAGTGAGTACCAGGTCAGCTTGGCCTAGAGTGAGACCCTGCCTCAACCACCACCAACAACAACAATAATAAAACTCTCTACACCTCTTCAGATGTTCTCTATCTACACTATCCCATAGGGTGACTCATCACAAGCCACCTGAAGCCATTTTGTACTTGATAAGTGGCCAGGGACACTGAGGAACCATCTATAAATTTCATTTAATTTTAATTAGTCATACAGCAGCAATTTAACTAGACACTAAAGAATAGGCTTAGGGGGGCAGCTACATGACTCACAAGCAGAGAGACACCTTGGTCAATGGACTTCCTTATCCCCACGAGCAACTAGGCAGAACACTCGGGCTTTGCGTGCAAACAGACCTGGGTTCAGATCCTGGCAAAGCCACCTCTCCTTTGCACGGAGTCAGTCGCTTCCGTTCATATCCCCACAGAGTTCACGTCTCAGAAAGTCCCCCTGGGACCTCTGATCGTAAGAACACATGGTCTGGTGTGGTCTTGCTTGTTCATTCAATATATATGATTTTCTGAATAACGACAACATTTCAGGCCCTAGTGAGGATAGAGTAAGGACCAAGACTAAGTTCCAGCTCTCATGAAGATCTGAAGTATGTATCAGAACTCCATGACCCTCAGCACCAAATGAGACATCTCTGTCCCACCCTCCAAGGCTCAGGGACCGTTGCAGAAGAGGTGGAGGAAAGAATGCAAGAGCCAAAGGAAGGGAGGAGGGCTTTCAACGCTGTCTTCCAGACACAAAGAGGCCTTGACATTCATGACCTCACAGGGGCTGATGCTACCTACACAAGACCTGCGTCATAGGAGGGAAATGATGACATCAGAACAGAAGAGACCAGTTGGAAAGAAGGGATTGGGTGGAGGGGGATTTGGGAGGGCAGGTGTAGGAGGGGATGACGATCACAGTATATTGTTTATATTTATGGAGTTGCCAATAAAAAAGTTAAAAAAAAACAACTCCTTGTTCTTTATGAGAGTATACTTTCTGAGGTTTAACTCACTTGCAGTCTGAAAATACTAGAAGGAAATTTCCGTGAATCAACAATTCACAGGTACTGAGTTGCAGGCTGTTATAGCTTGTTAGCTGCTGGTTGCCACTCATTGCTTAACTTGATCACAGATATGTATGAATATGTAATTAATATCCCTGATTTAGGCAAGCACCGGGCAACTTGGAATGTATGCCCCACGAGGAGAGAGAGGACCACTGTCTAAGGACCAGGAGGGAAACTGAGGGAACGGGAAGGGATGCTATCGCATGTTACACGGAGCGGTGAGAGAAGGCTTCTTGGATGAAAGGACCTTGGAGCAGAGGCTGAGGGCGTGAGCGAGGAAGGCCTGAGGCGATCCAGAAGAAGAAAAGACAGAGGTAGCACCACTCCAGACTCTGGAGCTTGGGATGAATTCCTGGAGGACACAGGACTGGGAGCCTTCATTCAATCTAGAAGAATAAGCATGGAGACCTGGAGAGGCCCTGCAAGGTCAGGTGCCCTGTGGTGCGGGCAGAAGCCAGGGAGGGGGTGGGATGAAGTCCAAGCCCACTGGCTGGCAGGAGCACACAGGACTCAATACTGCTAGGGTATTACTCTCTAAGCAACCGGAAGTCCCCTTCCGGAGGCTCCGCGACCCAGTGTGAAACACTCTGGCAGACAAACGCTTAAGTGGTGCAACGTGCATTTCATTCTCTAGTCCAAAACCAGAGGGCAAAGAAGACGGGCGCCTGATCACCCAGGGCGGACAGCTCACTGAGGCTCTAATGATGATGGCTTCGTATCATTGCAGAAGAGAAAACACATAGGGAGCCGGACACACACACACACACACACACACACACACACACACACACACACACTCAGGACGATGGGCTTAGATGATGAGATTAGATCCCACTCTTCCTGTTAGGATCGATGATGATTTAATGAAGTAAATATCATCTGTGAATTTTAATGAGTTCAGTGCTCTCGGTTCGCCGTGGTCTTCACACCCTGTTCCTCCCTCCTCAATGGCTCTGCTAGGTGGGTGGCGTCTGTGTTTGGACGACATTCAATGGTGATGTTATTAGGGTAGTCAGTTTGCTGCTTTTAAGTCAAGAGGCTGTTTAGCAGAGTGGTTGTGTGCGCTGCCTCTGGAGCTCAGATCCCTGGGTTCGAATCTTATCACTGGAACTCTCAACTTGGACATGGACACGGACATGGCGCTAGGACCTCACGTCCCTCAGGGGACACCATTCAGAGTGGGCAAGTGATTAGTCTGAATTCACACAGCCAAGATGGGCTGCGGTCAGGATTCAAAAGCAGCAATAATCAAGTCATTCTTACACAAAATCTAAGCCAGAGGGGGCTGCCCAAAAGATTCACGCATTCAAAACATTCAGTTTTCCTTTTTCTTTCAGATAAAACAAAAATGAACATGAGGGCAGGAGCTTTCTCTTGCTTAGAGAACCCCACGGCTGACCTCAGAGGCTGGCTCTGGACAGCCACATGCTTCCCCTCCAAAGTATAACATAGGTTCTCCACCCTCACAAGACCAGATCTCTTGAACTGGAATCCTGTCTCAGCCCAAACTTCCTTTTTAATTAATTTATGTGGAAACAGAGAAAGAGAAACAGAAAGAGAGAGTGGGCGCCCCAGGGCCTCCAGTAGCTGTAAACAAACTCCAGATGCATGTGCCACTTTGTGCATCTGGCTTCACATGGGCACTGGGGAATCAACCCTGGGTCATTAGGCTTTGCAGGCAAGCACCCTAACCACTGAGCCATCTCTCCAGCACCCCAAACATACTTTGTAAAAATAGGCACACCTATTTGAATGTGTGAATTAGCTGAGTAAGCAAGGCTCTGAACACAGGGTACACTGATGTCGGACCTCCTGGCTGGGATGCACTCCCCTTGAGATCTTGGCTGGACAAGTTCAATAAATAAAAACACTATTAAGGGCTAGAGAGATGGCTTAGCGGTTAAGGCACTTGCCTCCAGTGCCTAAGGCCCTGTGTTCAATTCCCTAGGACCCACATAAGCCAGACCCACAAGGTGGTGGCCCTGGTGCGCTCTCTCTCTCTCTCTCTCTCTCTCTCTCTCTCTCTCTCTCTCTCTCTTTCTCTCTCTGCTTGAAAATGAATAAATAAAATATTTTTTTAAAAACACTATTAACCATTAGAGTTATTTTCCAGAAATGTGTCCAAGAAACCAGTAGACTCGTGCTGGTGAAGGGGGATGGATTTCTGGCTGCAAATGCCATATTGAAGATTTCAAGTCGCTGCAATGCACTCTCGTGGCTGGAGAACAGAGGGAGGGAAGACACAGCTGACTGGGGAAGAGGGAGGCCTGTGCAGAGTGACAGCAAGAGGGTGATCATTACAGAGGGACTTTGTTGCAGTCAGCTTTCTAGTTGCTGTGCAGAAAGACCCCAAACAAAAGCGGCTTGTGGAGGAATGGGTTTATTTGGCTTCCGGACTCGAGGGGAAACTCCATCCTGGCAGGGAAAACGATGGTGTGAGCAGAGGGGTGGACATCACCTCTGCCACAGCACTGCAAACAATGGCAGGAAGGTGTGCCAAATACTGGCAAGGGAAGCTGGCTTATAACTCCATAAGCCTGACCCCAACAACACAGCTCCACTGAGGTTCTAATTCACAAACTGCCATCAACTGGGGATCAATTACCCAGAACACATTCATTTGTTTGTGGGGGACGCCTGGATCAAACCATGACAGACTTGGAAGAGACCTGTCACCATCCCAGCTACCCAGAGTGTGGGTGAACAACCCTCGCCACTCCAAACTTGCCTCCAGAAAACGACAAAAGGTATTTCAACCTTTGTGTGATTTCCATCCTGAGGGCGGAAAGGGAAATGAACCTGACCGTGACACGGCAAAGACAAATATCAATAATGAACCTGGGGGCTGGGAAGATGGCTCAGTGGTTAAAGGCACTTGCTTGCAAAGCCTACTGCCCTGGGTTCGGTTCCCCAGTGTCCATATAAAGCCCGATGCACAATGGGCCATATGCATCTGGAGCTCATTTGCAGTGGTAAGAGGCCCTGTTTGGCGTGTCCATACTCTAGAGCCCTGCGTCACTCTCAAATAATTAAAAATACTTAAAAACTGAACTTGGGGGCTGGAGAGATTGCTCAGTGGTTAAGGCACTTGCCTGCAAAGCCTAACGACCTGGGTTGAGTCCCCAGAGCCCACGTAAAGCCAGATGCACAAAGTGGCGCATGCATCTGGAGTTCCTTTGCAGTGGCTGGAGGCCCTGGTGCGCCCTTTCTCACTCTGTCTTTCATTCTGCTTGCAATAAACAATTTTTTTAAATGAGCTTGGAAGTTAGAAATGAAAATATGTTACATAATATGCAGTCTTCCCAGAGTAAAGAGACCTCTTTCACAAAGCATAGCACGTCTCATCCTGGAGAGGAATGCTCGGGGATCGTGAAGGGTGTGGATTGAATGAACTCATCACTCTGCTCACCAGGAGCCCTGACAGAAAGGAGACTGATGTGAACGAAGGGCTATTCGCTCTCTCATTACCTCGTCGCTGCTGTCCTGTTCCTCCATCAAACCCTCTTCCCACACCCCCACCACTCGGAGGGAAGACAATGCCAGCAGAGATTCCAACAACAGATACACGACATAAGCAAATACATTTTTATGCTTTTGAGAAAGATTAATAGTAGCTGGGGATGGCTAACCAACTCCCATCCTGTCCGCATAAATCAAACCCAAGACATGTGGCGTAAAATTTTAAAGCCGGTTGATGCTACGTGACTTTAAATGACTCGGGTTCTGAAGTAAACCACGTAGATGTTGATGAATGAGGTCATCTGTTCTGGATCTTTCTGTCTGAATGTTCTAAGTGTAAAAGCATCAGCGGTAAGACGCTCTGAAGAATTAAGAGGAGAGATGGCGGACAGAGTTGAACATCAAGAGCTCGGTGTCTATGATCAAATGTTTCATAATTTAGACAAATTCATTACCACGAGGATTAAGTTCGCAGCTAGAACGCCACAAGACTCGGATTTTTGATCCTCTTCAAAGTTAATCAAGGGGCTGGAGACGTGGCTCAGCAGGTAAAGCTGTTTGCTTGCAAATCCTGACTGCCCGGCTTTCATTCCTCAGCACCCACGTAAAGCCAGATGCACAAAGTGGCGCATGCTTCTGACATTCATTTGCAGAAGCAGGAGGCCCTGGTGTTCCTGTGTTTCTCTTCTCTCCCTCGCACAAACACACACTTATTCACATATAAATAAATAAATAAACTTTTTTTTTTTTTACAAAGCAAATCCAGGGGCTAGAGAGAAGGCACAGCGGGTAAGAACACAGACCTGAGGGCCTGACAGAGCTGGGTTCACCTTGGGTGAGTTCACCTTGAGCTCACCTTGAGTTAGATGCCCAGCATGCGTGGAAACAGCTGTGCATGCTGAGAACCCCCGTCCCAGCAACGCAAAATTACTGGGGTTCCATGGTCAGCCAGGCCCACTGAAAAACAGCCGCTCTGGGTTCAGTGTGAGACTTTGTCTGAAGGAAGAGTGCAGACGACAGCAGAGGACACCTGGCATTCTCTGGTCTCTGTACGTGTGCACGTGGAGGGGACACGTCTGCAGGTACTTGCACACAGAACACACAAGCGTGCACACAGAGTGCCTCTCTCTCACACACACACACAGAGCAAGTCTACCAGGAGAGGAGGAACGTCATCCTGGCAAGAGAAACAGAAGCATACACAAGCAGAGAGGAGACACAGGAGCTGGTGCAGAGATGTGCCTGGTCGGTCGACAACTAGAAGTTTCCGTGTGAGCAGCCACGGATGAGAAAAAGTAGGCAAAGTCAGATGCTTCACAGTTCAGCTTGCAGAACACGGGAGGGGAGCCACAGAGGCACAGCGGGGCATGGAGGGGATGCCTCAGACCTACTGTGAGCTGGCATCTTCTGATACCCCAGAAGGCAGAGGCAGGAGGATCTCTGTGAGTTTGAAACCAGCCTGAGACTACAGAGTGAGTTTGTGGCCAACCTGGGCTAGAGTGAGACTCTGCCTAAAAAAATAGCAAGAATAGGAAACAGTGCCAGTCTGCTTTACCTACAAAGGTGGGCATCTGATGCAACCGAAGGCATCAGTGATGGGGGCTGGGATGCAGGTCAGTGGCAGAATGCTTCGTGAGCATGCTCAACAGTCCTGGATTCGAATCCTAGTACCGCAAAAGATCTTAAAGGAATACTCTTAAGAACCCAGCAAGCCACACAACAATGCATCTCACATTTCAGAAACAGGGAAGGAAACCAGCCCACGTACCTCCTCGCTGCACCAAGAGCGTGACCTCACTGCCCTTGGGACACTCGACCAGCATGTCCACCACCTGATTGTGGGTGAGGGCTTGCACGTTCTTTTTGTTCACTTCCACGATGAGGTCGCATTCTTTGAGGCCTCGGCAGCGGGGACTGTCCACGATCTGCTTCACCCGCTGACCACCTCCCCCGGGACTGTCGGCGATGGTGAAACCGAAGCCCATGGGTCCCTTGACTATGTGGACGGTGATGAGCTCTGGCTGGGTGGCTATGGAGGAGGCCAAAGAGACCGTGTCGTTGGGATAGCTGTGGAAAGTGCTGGAAGCCACGTCGGCGGGGCTGCTGGGCCGAGGGTCCTTCATGCTGTTCACTTTGCCCGTCTTACTACTGTGGCTGGCGGGCGAGTCGTAGGTCTCCTGCCCATTGACGATGATGGGTTCCTTGTCCAGAATGGCCACCGAAGTCACTAAGCTTGTGTTGGGGTCATCCGGGTCAAACGGCAAGGGATAACCTCTGCAGAGTTCAAGGTCAACGCTGGCACCGATGGGGATGGACTGGAAGATTTTCACAACCTGTGCGTGCGTGTGTCCTAAGACGCAGGTGTCGTTCACGCTCACGATCACGTCCCCTGGAAAAGGAGATGCTGTGTGAGAGACAGTCTACTGAAGTCCAGAATAGACCTCGCCAAGACTGCCACCATGGGGCAGGATCATCATGGGCGCTTGGAAAAAATTAACAATTACCACCATGGTGTAGGATTATTATCGACGCTTGGAAAAATTAACAATTACCACCATGACGTAGGATTATTATGGACGCTTGGAAAAAATTAGCCAGTGTCAATATCTGACACTGATCCTCTCCCTTTTCTTCCTCAAAGCATATTAAAGCTTCCTGTGGGAGATCCTCTTCCTGCACCAAGACTTACTTCAGTAGGTTCTTATCACTACGGACAGGAAGTTAATGCCAAGAGACATCTACGTACACCCTTAACTTCTACTCACGTCTCTGCCCAGTTAACTACTCAGCCCAAGACCATGGGTCTTACCTCTTTTCATCATACACTCTGTGTTCAATGTGACAAGCTGACCAGCACCTTTGGGCTCCTGTTTCCTCCTGAGGGCACCATGTCATGTTTGTGGGGTTTTTTTATTTGTTGTTTTTGAGAATTAGGTTGTCACTATGTATGGGTGGTTTGGATCAGTGTTCCCCATAAACTCATGTGCTCTGAATGCTTGATCCCCAGCTTATGGCAGTGTGGGAGGTGGAGCCTTGCTGGAGGAGGTGTGTTGTTGGGGTGTTCTAGCCAGCTCCCCGTTGCCAGAGCTCGGCTCACTCTCCTGCTGCTGTTGTTGTCCACCTGCTGTGGCAGAGGTGACGTCCAGCCTCTGCTATGCTTTCCCTACTATCATGGAGCCTTGCCTTGAGACTATTAATCAAAATAAAAATATTCTTCCCATCGGGTCCTTTGTCCCAGCAATGAGAAGGTAATTGCAACATTATGTAACCAAGGCTGATTCAAAGCTGTGATCCTCCTGCCTCAGCCATCCAAGGGCTGGGATTACAGGTGTGTGCTATCATACATGGCTTTAAAACATATTAAATAAACTTTTATGGTTTTCTACTATTAACCAGTGTTGTGCAGTGCTCAGACACAGCCAAAAATCCTAAGCAGATGGGAGTTCAATTTCTACCTTTTCTGTATGAGATTGAACTGAAATAGTGTGGGTTGTGACCAGTGAGGAGAAGCAGATGTCTCTGCCATTGCTTATTTTAACAGTTAATGAAGCATTCCCTTAGCATTTCCTGTCTTCTCTGCTAATGACAAGAAGCCTTGAAGGAGCATGGAAACACTGGGTTTAGGATTCATCTATACAAATGGATGTGCATTTTCAGTAAATTACTAATTTATTATATGCAATGGCACCAGATAGGGACCCCAAAGTTAGAGTCACTTCAAAAATGAAATCTGAAACGAGAGGGGCTGCCTGGAAGGGAGAGACTTGACTCACTGAAGGGTGGACAAAGGGCACATCTACAGCCACAGATCTTTATTTTTAAAAATACTTTTTTACTTATTTGAGAGAGAGAGAGAGAGAGAGAGAGAGAGAGAGAGAGAGAGAGAGAATGGGTGCACCAAGACCTCTTGCCACTACAAACAAACTCCAGATGCATGCAGCACTTTGTGCATTTGGCTTTACGTGGGTGCTGGGGAATTGAACCCAGGCCAACAGGCTTTGCAGGCATCTTTAACCACTGAGCCATCTCTGCAGCCCCAGCCCCAGATCTTGATGCTGTCTGCTCTTGCTCAGCTAGGGCCCGAGGCCTCACCACACTCAGCATGCTACAGTGTTGCACACTCACCGGTCTCCATCTTGCCATCCAGCGCAGCAGGACCGTCCAGGACGAGGCTCTTGATCTGGAGGAACTCATCGGGCTCGTCGCCTCCAACCACCGTGAAGCCAAAGCCACGACTGCTTTTCCTCAGCTTCGTGTGGATGAACTTGCCTTTCAGCTCGGAAGGGTTTCGCGTGAAAAAGGGTTTGCCTGGAAGAGAGCGAGAAGAGCCGGAGGAATATCACCATGAGCAAGCACAAGAGTGAATGAGTGAATGAATGACTGAGTGAATGAGTGAACGAATGAGTGAATGAGGGAATGAATGACTGAGTGAATGAATGACTGAGTGACTGAATGAATGACTGAATGGATTAGTGAATGACTGAATGACTGAATAAGTAAATGAATGACTGAGTGAATGACTGAGTGAATGAGTGAATGAATGAGTGAATGAGTGAATGAATGAGTGAATGAATGATTGAGTGAATGAGTGAATGAATGATTGAGTGAATGAGTGAATGATTGAGTGAATGAGTGAATGATTAAGTGAATGAATGACTGAATGAGTGCATGAATGAGTGAATGAATGACTGAATGAGTGAGTGAATGACTGAATGGATGAGTGAATGACTGAATGAGTGAGTGAAAGAATGAATGAGTGAATGAGGGAATAGGCGAAATATGGAAGCTAAGAAACAACACAGGGGCAGCTTTCCAAGCTCACAAGCTAAATAAAGCCTTTGCACTCAGACGGGTCTTTTAATAGAGAGAAAAGGTCCACCAGGGCCTCCCACAGGGCAAACAATCTCCAGCACATGCACCATCTCCTGCATCGGGCTGGACGTGGGTGCTCAGGAATCGAACCCAGGCCATCAGGGTTTGCAAGCAAGCACCTTTAACCACTGAGCCGAAGTCTCAAGAAAGTCCTGTCATGTTTCAGGAATGGCTCGGGAGTGCTCCTGGCCCCAACCTGGTGAGGAGGCGGGTTTCACACATAGAGCATGTCACCTTCGAAGTCCAAAAGAGACTGAGCAGGAGGACAAGGTCACGGGACGAGTTTCCCTGATGCGAGGAGTGACAGAGAGCAGCCGGCCTCGGCTGTCATGGCTTTCATTATGCAGCACTTGTCCCATTGCTGTATGGACTCCTTCTAAGATCACAGAGCAGGAAGTTTTCAACCAAATACTAAAGCCAAGGCTGAAAATGCACCCTAGGAAGGCCAGGATGGTCACAAAGAATAATTTGGTGCTGGGCATTAGTGGTGGTGCACATCTTAAATCCCAACACTCCAAAGGCAGAGGTAGGAGGATCGCTGTGGCCTAGAGACCACCTTAAGACTACAAGGTGAAATTTCAGGTCAGCCTCCACTATAGCAAGACCCTACCTTGAGAAACCAAACCCCCCCCAAAAAATTATTTGGCCAAAATGTAGAATCACTATTTTGAAAATTAAAGATCATGATTTTGAATAAAATTCCAGCCACTGGGTTGTCTGCATCTTTTATTTATCTGTATATTTTAATAATTTAAAAAATAGCCAACACATGTCCAGTGTTAAGGATTATTGTTCTTTAAAAAAAAAGCTTAGGATACTTGGTTTAAGAGTATTTAAAAAACAACCAAATCATAAGCCTAAGCAACAACCCAAGCTAAACCAGTTATGACCAAGAGCTGGATAGCCTCAAATTCAGCGACTTTGTAGAAAATAAATTAGTAGGTAGCTAAGTAACTCTAATACATGCTACTAAGGTTTCTCTGGATTTGTTGATAAATTCAAACATTTCAGCTATAAATTGGAAAATTGTATTTGGGGCTTTGACCCATGCAACTCTGTGGAAATCTCACTATAATGTGTTATCTAGACAGAACTCATTCTCATCTCTAATTCTATTTTCTATCCTCCACCCTTCCACAGCCTCCTCATCTGGCCTGTTTGTAATTTTTTTTTAAAGTTATTTAAAAAAGAGATGGTGATGAAATCTCCCTGTGCTCTGGGAATGAGCCTGGCACCCAGGAAGGAAAGTTATTTTTGGTTAGCTCGAACGAAAAGGCCTTAAAAGGTCTCTGGGCATACACACAATTTTTAATTGCACATTTAAAAAGTTTCTGGCTCTTACAAAGAAGGTTTTTTTTTAAATTGCCTGTAGTCAGAGGTCTGCTCACGAACCTCCCTCTCCAGTTGGTCCAAGACTTATTGGAAGCCAGACAAATGGTAGCCCTGTCACTATGGTTAAAGAAAGGCAAGATTTAGCCTGCTTGCCAGGCGCCAAAGGAGGGTGCCACCTGCATTGAACGCTTTCGGGAGATAGCTCTTAATCCAATTATTGGATGGGAAATTGAAGACACATGAGCTGACCCCTTAAATTTACTTTGGGGTATCGAGGGAACATGGCCAAGGCTCTTGGCAGCAAAGGCTGTTGGGAGTTCAGTGTTCAGAAACACATTTCAGTTCCATCAACACCTTGGCAGCCAGCATTTTTTCAAGTGAGACATTTCTGGATCACATGATTAAAATGTGCAATGCCTCCCCGACATTCCTCGTCCCCTTCCTGCTCTGTCTTCTGTCCATACCACTTGCTACCGTGAAACACAGCCTCGCCCCACTGCTCGGCTCCCCAGCGCCTGGTTTCCATGACCACGTGTGAGGGAGCGTTGCACACGGACACGCACGAGAACAGAAGCTCCGTGGAGACTTCTGTTTGCAGCTCCGAGGCTGAGAATATTACCTGGACATTTCCTGTGCTCTCTCTCAATTTCCACGGATTGAACAAGGAAAGGCTGAAAAGAACTAGAACCTGCAAAAACTCTAGAAACCACAGGGCTACTCTCCGGAGCGTAGTTGCACGTGAACTAGAGAGGGAATGTCAGGAGACATTCAGATTTTAGTGCGTCATTATGATTTCAGGATCGGTGCATCACAGGTTAAAGCAGCTTTAGGAGAGATGTCATTTTCTCACACGCACGTGGACTGGACGCTCTCGCTGGCAGCCCTGTGGTCCCTGCCACCTTGGGAGACAGTCCTGTGGGCGAGTAGCCTGGCTTTTGAAAAATGTCAGTTCCGATCCTATTGTGCACTGACTCCGGACCTTCTAGGTTGGAGCCCAAAACTCTGCCTCTGACCTGTCCTTAGGAGTCCATAGGAGGCAGTCAGTCAGAACTACATGCCGATCTGGTACCAGAACCCCCCAGAACAGCAATGGCCCACCGTGCTTTCTGCAGAGGGGGACAGGCTATCTGCACCATCCAATGTGGCGGCCACTAGGACACACAGATGTCACAGTCTTGAAATGTAGTGAGTAGGGCCAAAGAAATCAAGTTTTAAACTATTTTTATTTATTCATTTGTAAGCAGAAAGAGAGAAAGAGAAAGAGAGAGAGAGAGAGAATGGGTACACGTAGAGCCTTCCAGACACTGCAAACGAACTCCAGACCCATGCGCCACCTTGTGCATCTGGCTTTACGTGGGTCCTGGGAATCAAATCTGGGTTGTTAGGCTTTGCAGGCAAGTGCCTTAAATGCTGAGCCAGCCCTCCAGCCCTCGTTTTTTTTTAATTGCAGTTCATTGAAATTTAAATGACAAAATGTTACCGTTATGATCATACTCGACAGCAGGGACTAAGACCATGCACTGAGCACACACACACACACACACATGCACACACATACACACACACACACACACACACACACACACACACACACACACACACACACCACATAAACACACACAGACCAAAAGGGTAGTAGCCAGATGCTCTTATTTGTGCTGTGGAAGCAGGGGACCTGCGTTCCTATACCCAGTACCCAAGTAAAATGCCAAGTAAATGGTGGTGTGCCCATTATCCCAGCCCTGGGAAGGTGCACACAGGAAATCCTCGGGGCTCAGTGGCAGCAAATACAGCCAAGTCGGGCTGGCAACAGGAAGACACAGAACATCCACCTCTGGCCTCCACCCACACACATCCCAACATGCATACACATACACCACACACATAAGCGCTAAAATGTAGTTAAAGACCCAGGTTACCCTGCAGTGGGACTTCCTTGGCTGGCTCCGGGTTGCTCGGGGGGTGGGAAGGGACACTAGGAGGCACAAGTGATGAGGGGTCTTCCGTCCATTCTAGGAGAAAGAAAAGACATCGTTGGTCCAGGTATCTGCTTTATTAGTTACAGCCAATCCTACGACCCGACAGCAGCCAGTGTGCAAAAGAAAAACTCGTATCCGATCTCATTTTAAGGCAGGGCTGAAGGATCTGGAAACTTCCAGGTTGATGTGTGCAGGAATAAATATTGTAAAAACTCAAGGTCTTGACAGAGAGTTTTCAAATGACAATAATAAGAACAAACAGTATATATTGGCAACATGGAGTCATCCAAAGGCGGTGATATCAGAAACATAGTGTAACTGAGGCATGTTGGACTGCCTGTCGCAGGCAGTGAGCTGGGGAGGTGCTCATGGTGATGCTAACCTCTGTTATCTCTGAAACCAAGAGAGGAGTCCCTGCCAGGACTCCTGAGTCCCACCTGTCACCAGAAGCCTACTGGAGGTGCAGGGATTCCGTGCACTGAGGGACCCTCGAGCTGAACTTTGAAGTTATATTCCAGCTCAGCTAACATGTTCCACTGCCCAAAGGGCACTCCCAAGGACCCCAGGCTTTACTAGCTGAGGGAAAAGATCACTTATAAGTTCTCTTTAAGAACAAAGGAGATTAAGGCAGAGAACTTTTCAAATGCCAAATGGGCACACACAGGCATTCCCTCTCTATGAACTAGCTCGGGGTGGCAGCTGGCAAACCAACCACAGCTCACCAGCTGTTTTGGGCTCAATGCCTGTCCATATAAAGCCTGCAAGCCATAGGCAGCTTTTGCATTTTTTAAAAAGTTAAAAAATAAATATTTTGAGGCACATGAGAGATACATGAGGTTTGAATTAAAGTGTCCATAAAGTTTTATTGATAAATAGCTATGCCTGTTGATTTACGTAATTATCCCTAGATATTTCTGTACTACAATGACAGCTGAGTAATTATAAAACAGGGACCATATGTATCGAAGAACCTAAAGCATTTACAATGTGGCCATTGATAAAAAAAAAATTTGCTAACCCATAGCCTAAATTCTATGTTTTATTACGTTCAAGGGCTGGAGGTACAGCTCACGGGAGAACAGGTACTCAGCGTGTACCAAGTCCTAAGTCCACCTCCAACACCACACAAACTGTTTTAAGTACCTAATTATATTCAATATTACAGAAAGAGAAGTGCTATATTTGATATGCATGCATTTAATAGCCACATAGTAAGGGGTATGAAACCTACTATTTTAAAACTATCATAATAAAAATTGGGAATAAATTAAACATTCATGAACACACATGACTCAGCCATTAAAATTCTAAGGTAAAAAAGATTGTAAGAGCCGTGGTGGGGGAGACTATCCAGAGGTATGGCACCCTACAGCAACACCACACTTGAGCCAGGAGCTCCGGGCTGAGTACTAGGCTATCCAGGGCCCCCTGCCACAAGGACTGATCCAGATGGTACACGGAGGAGGATATCCAGCTGATTGGGGTTGGGAGGGGGGCGTTGGGGAATTGGGGATAACAGCTCATTGTTTGCCCACTGAATAATGCAACACAGTATGGACAATAAATATATATTTAAGATAAAAAAAATAGCCATATCTCCCACGGAGGAGGATATCCAGCTGATTGGGGATGGGGAGGGGGGCATTGGGGAATTGGGGATAACAGCTCATTGTTTGCCCACTGAATAATATAACAGAGTATGGACAATAAATATATATTAAAAAAAATTCTAAGGTAAAACTATCACTAACTTTTAAGTAGATGCAAGAACTAAAAAGAAAAACAGGTCACTTAAATACATATATATATATATATATATGTATATATATATATATATATGTGTGTGTGTGTGTGTGTGTGTGTGTGTGTGTGTGGTATGTATACATGTATTAGCTATATAGTTATCTGGTTGTTAGCGTATGAAATTTGTATACCTACAGAAAATTTCTTGCCTGGGAACGAGATAAGGGTGCACAATAGAGAAATTAATGATTCCTGAACTACTTTTAGCTTTACAAAGAGTATGCATTCGCAACTTTCCAGAAATCCCTTCCTGATTCTCGCATGGCATGTCTCTAAGATCCTGGAGGTCTTGTTCCCAGGAGCTCCACTGAGGAGTGGTCAAGGGGTCTGCATTTAGACAGTGTGCACAGGCGGCTGGGGAACGCTGCACACCAAGGACACCGGCTAAGACAAACGGAGGTTTGCGTGTCGGGCAGGGCTGGGCGGGAGGACTGCAGCCAGAGAAAGACTGAATGATCAAAGCCACTTGTGTCCACACGGGGGTGTCAGTGGCCAGGCTTCGCCCGCACTGCAGCTCGGGGACAAGCCTACCTTCGGGTGGTGGCGGGGGCAGCTGCTGCTGCTGCTGCTGCTGTTCCAGCTGCTTCTTCCTCTTGGCTTCCAGGACGGGGTTCTCATACTGCGTCTTCCGGTTGATGTGGCTGGGGAGGGATGGAAACGGGTTAGGCTGTTGCTCGACGCTGGTCACGGGTCACTCGCTTCGAACTGACGCTGACCCTCCTGTGCTCAAAACGTGCATCTGAGATGAGGAAATACACACGACATTCCACCACTCACGCACACAAGCACTGGGCGTGCATTTTACTAGGAAGTCCTCCATAAACGCCAGAAGACAATTCCTATTCTTATCCACAAGGAATACCGGGGAAACCTGGAACCCAGAACACTACTAAATTCCACATGGATCGTGCTTTGTTTTGCTTTTCTGCCTACCTACTTATGACACATGAGGCATAATAACAGAATCCCAAGGCTAACTGACCTTAGATTTCAGCAATGCCAGCATGAGAATTTTAATCTTCTAACTAAGAGGAGAACATTTACTTTTTTCACTGCAGGGAAATACACCATGGCTTTGCTTTATCCTAGTTGCTGATGTCACTTTGCTTTTGCTTTGGGGTCATTAGGGAGTAAAATAAGGGACACATTTTCACCCAAGCACTGGGGTACAGCTGGCCTGATACCCCAGACGAAGACATATAGAAAGTATGGATGGTTACATAGGGGTGTTTCCACACTGTAGCTCAAGGAAGCAGGACCGCCGGAGACCTCATGTTGCTCTTCAGAAAGGTACTCATTTAAAACGTCATATTTGGGCTGAGGAGATGGCTTGATGGTCAAGGCGCTCGCTTGCAAAGCCCGCAGACCAGGGTTCGATTCCCGAGTACCCACCCAAAGCCAGATGCACAAAGTGGTACATGTGACCAGAGTTGGTTTACAGCCACAAGAGGCCGTGGTGTGTTCATATTCGCTCTCCTCGCTCCTGTCACACACACACAAATTTAAAAAATGAAGATATTTAAAAATAAAACTTCCTATTTGCTATTTCTGGACTTTCCCACGTAATTTTTTTTTCCTGTCAGTGGTCAATTTTAGAGACGTCAAGTCACAGAAAGCAAACTCATGGCTAGAAGCAGGAAGGATTCCATGGGTAATAAAGAGGTCTTTCTCAGCAATTAATTCTCCTAACCCTGAAATAGTTATTAACTATTGGACAAGCTCAGGTCTGATGCTTTCAAGTTCTAGGACTTTGACCAATGGGTCTTCCCAAACTTCGAAGGTATCACTGAAGGGAAGTTGGGTCAACTCAGCAGATGATGGAGTTCACTGAAAAATAAAACAGTTATGTGATGATGCCTGTCACATCTTATGGCCGAGCGCTCAAGTAACTTTCTGAAGCAAGGCTCACAGAAATCAGAAGCCTTCACCAAAATTGCACTTGAAAGGACTCCATCAGCAGCTGTCAACTGTTTTAATCAAGTGACCAGGAGGAAGGGCTGGAGTACAACCTTCAGGCAGAGACACTCCAAACACAGCTAAGCCGAGCAGATGTGGTGTGCACAGAGTGACAGAGACCCAGGTATTTTACCAGACTGCGTAACAAGGAAGGCCTCGGAAAAACACGCATACACACAATGCATAGTTCTGCGATTGTTTTTGGTGATGATCTCGCTGTGTAGGCATATATAAGTATGCAGAAATATACACACACACATATACTATTCCTATGTGAATACGGATTTATAGCTTGTTAGGAGTTTGGGACCATACCCATACCCATTCGGTGAATTAGAACTCTGAATAGTTTCAAATAGTTTTATTTATTTGAGGGCATGACAATGTGTGTGTATATGGATTGTTAAGGCCTCCAGCCACTGCAAACGAACTCCAGACGCATGTGCCACTGGGTATATCTGGCTTTAGATGGGTACTGGGGAATTGAACCCAGGTCAGCAGGCTTTGCAAGCAAGTGTCTAACCATTGAGCAATCTCCCCAGCTCCCTAGTTTTTTTTTTGATCAGGTTTAATTTTTGAAAGACAGGTTTATCAGATAGGATGAAGAGATCATTTAGCTTTCTATTAATAGTTTACATCTTAATTCTCACAGCTACTTACATTCTAAGAATTGGTCTACCATTGACATGTCTGTGAATGAGGCTTTAAAAGACAAAGAAAACCAGAAGTAAGACAAGCCCTCCAAGCCCAAGCTTATTCTAGCAATGCAAGGTGAGTCTTCAGTGAGAGAAACCTCAGATGAGCTCTGGGGCTGGCAGAGGAAATTTATGTTACAAGGGTCACAGAAATGACCTCCCCCGACTTTCTGAAGCCCCGAGATGCTAATTCTTTTAAAAAAAATTTTTTATTTATTTATTTGCAAAGAGATAGAGAGATAGGTAGAGAGAGAGAGGGAGAGAGAGCGAGAGAATGGGTGCACCAGGGCCTCCTGCCACTGCAAACTAACTCCAGACACATGCACCACCTTGTGCAACTGGCTTTATGTGGGCACTGGGGAATCAAACCCGGGTCCTTAGGCTCTGCAGGCAAGTGCCTTAACTGCTGAGCCATCTCTCCAGCCCCTCCTAATTCATTTTGTTAGGTAAAAGAGAGGCAACATTCACTCTGTTGAACTCATGTTTCTCCAGTAAGATTCTAAGCATTTGATGGCCTGACATTATTGTATCTCATGATCAGGGCATTTTGAACTTGGAGAGAGAAAGCAAGTGTCGAGAAGGACCGCAAGAGTCAAACAGCAATGTGCTTTTAAAAGAATCTTGTATTAACTATCTTTCACCGCATTTTTTCCAGAGGAGAAGAGACAAGGCATACTTTGGTCAGTATTCATCTCTTGCTTTGTTTTTAATCCTCCTACTAATTGATAGTTGTGATAAAAGGACCAAGGAAATGCCCCATGGGGCTAAGCCATCTCTGCGGCCCCAGGCAAGGGACAGGCAGAGAGGACTGCGGGTCCCAGCTCTTGCATCTTAACCTCATTTTCCAGCTCCTTCCTGCTCTCGGCAACATTTCATAAATTATTAAGGTTTGCCTAACTCTTATGGAATGTCAGAATGAATGAATGAATGAATAAGGAGCTCGGGCCTGAGCACAAGAAGTAGTAGACCCAACACATCCTTCACTAACAACCCAGCCTTATCAACCTGCCCTCCTATATACTGGCATTTCCTGAACTGATTTGTCAGCCCTGGCAACAGGGAGCCTCAAGTCCTGCCTTTCTGAATTTAATAGAGGAAACAATGATCCTCAGAGATCCATGGAATGGTTTCATTTTTGTTAAATTCTTCATTCATATTGTCGTTCGATAGCAATGCTATTACTCTGAGGGCTGGGAAGATGACTCAGCGATTTAAATCACTTGGTAAGTAAGCCTGAGGTCCCAGAACCCTGTAAAGCCAGACACAGGTAGCACGTGCACCTGTAATCATAACATGACTAAGCATCATGAGTCAGCAGAATCTTGAAGCTCACTAGCTGGACATTCACAACAGCAAAATCAAGCAAGCACACACATACACAGCAACACAGACGCTGTGTCCAACAAGGTGGAAACCAAGGATGACACCCTGAGGTTGTCCTGACCTCCACACACATGCTATACCTGGGGATGCTGAGACAGACACACCCCAAAAACTTAATAACTATAACATGACTTTGTACCTTGTCACACTGACATTTGAGGCTTAACATAAACGTGCATAATTGCACAGGGCTACACACAGACCCATGGATTATTAAACGAGCACTTACTCTACATAGTAGACACCATAGATGGGGTCTTCAATCTTTTCCCAGCCAGCAGGCAGCTCTGAAACATAAAGGAATATTAGACCAAGAAAAGCTTGAAGATCATCAACTGAGCTAAGGAGAGACGAGAAAGGTTTGCGAAACATGCTTTAAATCCAGTCAAAACTGTTACATTCTTACTAACAATTATTATCTAACAATTATGTTATTATCTTACTAGTTTTCTCATTGAACTTTTCTACACGAAGAACAATTCTTTATCTGCCGGTATTTTACTCAAGAAAATAAAACTTAATAAAATGCACTCCCAGCTGCCATTCTTGTCAACTAACTATTAAATTAGATTTTAATGGAAACAGTTAAGACTCGCCCTGAATGCCTACTTCCTACTTTAAATATTTATAGTTTGCTCATTGTTTTCAGAACACCTTACCACACAAGCCAAAAAAAAAAAAAAAAAAGGAGGGGGGAATGAAAATTATTTCTTTTTCATTTTCAATACAACAGCCCTGCTTTGCTTTCCCTGGAAGAAAATTAAGCCTGCATCTTATTTTCTCCCTGTTCCTCAATGAAATGCTCCTGAGCAAATAAAAAATATCTCCATGGAGGTGGGTTTGGAACTGCACACGTCTATCATTCCGTTGTCCTATGTGGGCATTTTACCTATGAAAGAGAAATGCAGATCTGGTTTGCTAGACAGCTCACTTCCTGTGTGGAAAATACTATTCTTTTTGTTTCCCTCTGGGGTCGAGGGGTGTTGTCCAGACCAAATCTCACTAGGTAGTCAAGGCCAACCTCAAGTTTCCAATCTACCTGCCTTCACCTCCGGAGCCTGAGATTGTAAGCTTGGACCAACATGCCTGGCCATCCCAATGTGAGAGTTTAGGAGTGAGACCCCACACAAGGTTGCCAAGCTCCTCCTTAACCCCTCCCCAGTCAGAGCTTGCCTCTAAAAAGGTTCAAAAATGGGTATTGTTAATTCTTATTTCTTAAACATATATGTACTTCTTCTGGTGCTTTTATTTACTTTCTGATGCTTTTTTTCCCCAAATTCCACACCCCAGTACCCTAAGAGCAGTTAGGGTTATTTCTTCAGAGAGGGGATTGTGACAGGGTCAGGCGTCTGCAGGGAACACCCCTCCCCTTGAGTAGGAGGTGTCTAGCTAAAGCTACAACCTAGGGGCTGATTGGTCAAATATGAACCAATCATCTGTCTCTCTGACTCACCTGGGAAGAACTTAAATTCCCTAGAAGAAGCCTGTCTCTTCCCCACATGGCAATGGAGTAGAAGAACCTCTGATCCAGGCCTTAGGAAGGTAAGCCCTTCCCCACCCCAGCTAGTGGCTGGGGTGGGAGAAGGCTCCAGACCTTTTCCCTCAGGAACCTCTCCTTTTCGTGATGGTAACTCTCTATTATCTTTTCTTCTTCTGCTTATTTAGCTGAACAAGTTAAATTCTGTTAAATTCTCCACGTTTTCTCCCCCATGGTGGCTGGAGAACTCTGTAACTCCCCATGTTCCCTTAAATAACGAAGTCTCCCACTATACCTTACTATCTTATTGTCTATGATTTTAATTCTTTAACTTTATAGACAAGAACTCGGATACTCTTAAACTTGGGGGTGCATTAGAATTTTTACTGGGGGTTATCTAAATTCTAACCCTCCCCCAACACCCCGTATCATAATCTGTATCACCAATTCTTTCAATATGCCGATGACAATCAGATTCAGATGCCTTTCTTTTGAAAGCTATGCTTTGCTGGAATTCCTAACAAAATCTGGAATTGGCTTTTAAGAAGTAATCGTGAGTTCTTTTCGTGTTCTGAAAAGGCCCACGGCTCCGGGTTGTTCTAATAGGAGAAAGAAATGCCTAGGTTGTGGCTGATGCCATCAAACAGTTCTCTGTGGCAGAGCAGTGATTATTCAACTTGATTTTAAAGCCACTCTGATCATGTAGTTAAGGCGAGCTCAGAAAACGAGATGCCCCAGAGTAAACCATGATTCTTGGAAGTGAGAGAGAGCAGGAGTGAGGTGGCCTTCTTACAGGCAGTCAGGCAGGGACAGAGGACCAAGGAGAAGCCACCTTGCCTGTCCTGGCAGGACTAGAGCCTGTGCCTTTTCCAGTCTCCTCCCAGCTGGCTGCAAGCATGGACCCCAGTGACAACTTCCTGTCCCTTCAAGTTGCCCTGGGCACAGCACACCTGTAGGCCGGCCCTTTCTCTTTCTCAAGTCCATCAACCAATCAGGTCTCTCCCTTCCGTACCTGAGTCTGATGGTGAGATTTTGATCCTAATTGGATGCGTGACTCATCGAATGGAGCAAGGTGTGCAAGTTTCTCTTGGTCTTGGGTTTCCCTGCTTGACTTCCCACATTTTCAATTCATTGTTAACTTGAACAAGGACCCAAAGTTGGGGTCCACAGGCCTGGGGCAGCCTACATTTTTATGGACTAATCCGGCTCGCATCAGAAGTAACCAGAAGCTGGGCATGGTGGAGCACACCTTTAATCCCAGGACTCGGGAGGCTGAGGTAGGAGGACTGAAGTGAGTTCAAGGCCAGCCTGGGACTATAGAGTGAGTTCTAGGTCAGCCTAGGCTAGGGAGAGACTCCATCTAGAAAGAACTAAAATAATAATATTTATGAGAGAGCAAACAGAACGGAATACTTCAAACACTTGAGTTATCACTTACTTATAAGTAGGTTTTATTTTTTTTAATTCAAAGAATCACATGGTTACTCTTTTAAATAGTGATTTCATCCATGGAGGACTCCCAGTCATGAGACGGAGGGATGTGTGTACGTGTGTATATGTGTGCGTGTGTATACGTGTGCGTGTGCACACACACTGGCTTCAGTGCATATCAGGAGACGTTACTTTCCAGGCTTTTACTCAACAGGTTATATGCTTTCAAACAAAGACAGTGGTTTCTCTCCACCACCAGTTTTCCTATTTTTTTTTTTTAACACTTAGGTTTTAAAGACACCTTTGAATTCAGGAGACATCAGCTCAAAAATGCTAGACAGGCCCAATTTGCAGATGTTAGTCCAACTTGGCATTTTTATACCCCAGTCTGTGTGTGAATCAAATGCCTGGGAAACGGATTTCCCTTACAAAGCTGGAAATTACCATTTAAATGAAAACGAGCCAGGAAAATATTTCTTAAGAGTTGGGAAATTGAAGATTAAAAAATGCAAATTGACCCATAGTCACATGAGGTAGGAGAATGTGTGAGTCAGGACCACACTGACAAGGCTGGACTATATTATGATTTAGGGAATCAACTCTCTTTCCAAAATCGAAAACCTAAAATACTGGACCTGATTTCTTTTTTAGATTAAATGGGTAAAGCATTCTGCATTCATGGCTCTTAATTATTAATCTGACAAACATTTATTAAGCACTGACTGTTGGCCTAGGAAACAGTCTGAGACACCAGGAATAGAGAATTTTATGGACTAGCTACAGAAAAAAATAGAGCCATATTGTCTGCTTCAGTGGAGGAGTGAGGGAGGCCTAAGAAATGACCCCATGACTTTCGACCTATTGCCTCATTATCAAGAATGATCTGGAGGGCTGGAGAGATGGCTCGGCGGGTAAGGCACTTGCCTCCAGTGCCGAAGGCCCCAGGTTCAATTCCCCAGGACCCACATAAGCCAGACCCACAAGGTGGTGGCCCTGGTGCATTCTCTCTCTCTCTCTCTCTCTCTCTCTCTCTCTGTCTGTCTGCTTGAAATTGAATAAATAAAAAATAAAAAAATTAAAAAAGAATGATCTGGAGTTCAGCCATTCAACGGGCATGTCTGAGTATCCGAGTGTCCATGAATTTAAACATTTCTGGAACACAGAAAGCAGCTCTATATTATTTTTGATTTTTTAAGTTAAAACTCATTTTGAATTGAAAAGATTTCTGACTTGCAATCTGGTGATTAACTCAATAACAGTCTCCTAATGCTTAAAATAGAAGTAAAACGGGCCACTGATTTAAAAAAAAAGAAAGAAAAAAGGAAGATTGTTCGCCCTAGAATTTGTCATTTGTCATGAAAAAAAAAAACTTGAAAGGGCGAAAAATGATTAATCAAGACAATGATTTAAAAAAAAATGTTTTCTTTATTTTGACAGCAAGTACCCTTAAAAATAGCACCTGCTGTATCTAACCAGTGGTGGGAAACAGCCAAGAGTATGTGACCCTCTAATGGAGTCTGGAGTGAGATGAGAGCTTTCTGGAACTGCTCAGATCAGAGATGGGGACTTGGTGTCTGTCCACTTTCACCTCTGCGGATTTCGGCTGGTGACTTGCCATCTCTGAAGGGCATCTTTCTCCCGGCTCACTCACAGGCCACTAGTGGGCTGGATGAGGAAGCTGGTGAAATGCTTACCACTGCACGCAGCTCCCAGCAAGCATCCAACGGAAGAGGCTGCAGGCCTGCTAATCCTACCTTGGATCCTGTGCTACCGTGGTGCCCCTGCTGAAGCAAATAGTCACGAAAGTTCTGTTTGTGGAGCTGGAGAGATTTCTCAGTGGTTAAGGCACTTGCCTGCAAAGCCTAATGACCCAGGAATGATTCCCAGCGCCCATGGAAAGCCAAATGCACGAGGTGGCACATGTGTCTGGAGTTCATTTTCAGTAGCTACAGATTCTGGTCTGCCTATTCTCTCTCCTTGCAAATAAATTTAAAAATCTTTGTTTGAGCCGGGCATGGTGTCACACGCCATTAGTCCCAGCACTTAGGAGGCAGAGGTAGGAGGGTCACCAGGAGTTCGAGGCCACCCTGAGACTACATAGTGAATTCCAGGTCAGCCTGGGCTAGAGCAAGACCCTACCTCACAAAACAAAATGCAAAGTTACGTTTTGTTTGTAAGAGAACTGTTGTATACAGATGGAAAATCATGTTGCTTAGCTTTGGCTGGGAAGAGAGCTCATTTTCTGGTCTCTCTCCTGGTTAGTTTCACCATATGAATACTTTCTGGTTTCAAAAGAAGGTTCTGGAGGTGGGTTTGAATTCCAGGGAGTCTTCTGCAGAAGGTGGGATCAAATCTTCAAACCCAAAGTGCATCATGGAGCTACTGATGCAGCTCAAACAACAGAGTTGAGAAATGACAACTCTATGATCAAATGATCTCAAGTCAACCACCAAGCCTCCTAGAGGCAGAGAGAGAGAGAGAGAGAGAGAGAGAGAGAGAGAGAGAGAGAGAGAGAGAGAGAGAGAGAGAGA
>PVHP010016150.1:14559-36366 GCA_004024765.1 Zapus hudsonius | reverse complement strand
TCGGTTAGTGAAAATTTAAATCATTCCAGAAATTTTGCTCTTATAAACAGTATTTCCATTGGCACTCTTGTGTGTATATTTATGCAGAATTAGATTTGTTCTTAAGAAAATCATATGGAGAACTTTTTGAAGTGCAGATTTTCACACAGTGGTTCTGGGGTGGAGCCTTAAAAAAACTATATTTCAACTAGCTTTCAAAGAGTGCTGCTGGGCTGAAGAGATGGCTTAGTGGTTAAGGTGTTTGCCTGCAATGCAGAAGGACCTGAGTTTGATTCCCCAGTGCCCGTGTAAAGCCAGATGCACAAGAGGGTGCATGTGTCTGGAGTTTATTTGCAGTGGCTGGAGGCCCAGTTGTGCCCATTCTCTCTGTCTCTCTCTGTCTGCCTCTCTCTCTCTCTCTAATAAATAAATAAAATATTTAATTAAAAAAAACCAGTGGTGCTACTGCTGCTTCTTAAGTATGTTTAAATCAGCAAGGATCTAAGTGGATTGTTCAGTTCCAAAGTATGTCAAGATTCAACTTCACCAGCCATGGCCTAATTCTTCTCCAAACTGGGTATATAAAGTTTAATAGCCACTCTTGTAGGTTGAATTTTGTTACCCAAAAAGGATAAAGTATTCATTGGGCATGTGAATGCAAACTTATGAGGAAACTCTGGCCTTTACAGATGCAACCAAGTTAGAATAAGGTCCTTTTTGATTACCATGGGGACTAATACAATGAGATTTACACACTTATAATTATAAAAATGAGGGAAACTTGGGCACAGATGGAGAGAGAAAAAATCATGTGAAGATACAGAAGTACACAGATACTCAGAGTCACAGACTGGAGTTATGAGAACACAGGCCAGAAAGATCAAGGACAATTGCGAATCACAAAGGCTAACACAAACTTGGAATGGATAAAAATAGTCATCAGAGTTTTTACAGTGCCTAAACTTTCATTTCAGACATTATAGTTTCCAGAAGGATAAGACAACCCATTTTTTGATTTATGGAATTTGAGTTGTAGTACTTGATCACCATAGCCATAGGAAACAAACATAACTAAAAACCATGTATATGTTCAATTACTTCACTGAGCTTATGTTTTCATGTTCCTTCACTGTGAATTATCTGATCATGAATTTTTAAATTTAAACTGGATCCTTTTTTTCAAGATTTTCTTTATTTTTCTAAAATAAAGTTTTCTAAAAATCTTGTTTATTGTTAATAATTCAATACATAGTAGGAGCAAGTCTTTTTTGTTTTTTTTAAATATTTTATTTATTCATTTTCAAGGGGAGAGAGAGAGAGAGAGAACACCAGGGCCACCACCTTGTGGGTCTAGCTTATGTGGGACCTGGGGAATTGAACCCGGGGCCTTAGGCACTGGAGGCAAGTGCCTTAACCACTGAGCCATCTCTCCAGCCCAGAGCAAGTCTTTTGATGGTACCCCATTTCCCTCTTCTCTGACCCCAACCTGCCGAGTACCCTCCTCAGTGGGATTGCTGGAATAGTCCATGGGGGGGTATGAATTATACAAGCAGTATCAAGTTTTTTCTTTGTGTGTGTGCGTGTGTGTGTGTGTGTAGTGGTGGTGGTGGTGGTGGTGGTGGTGGTGGTGTTAAGGGGAGCAATGTCTCTGGATATTCTCCCCCACCATGGTACTTACAATCTTTCTACTCTTCTACAAAGCTCCCTGAGTCATGGTGGGTGAGTTTTAAGTCTGTTTTACTGTTGAGATCTTAAGAGTCCCTGGATTTCTGCTTTGGACTGTGTTGGGTATCCTCGGTGTCTGTCTCCATTACCCTTTCATAGTTTACTTGACTTGCTGTGGATCTGGCTCTCTAGCTCATCTCATCACTTCCTCAAAGGTTTCATTTGGGCCGTAGATGATGAGTTAGGAGTGGTTCTTCTCCTGCCTGGGAGTCAGCCTCCTCTCAGGTCCTGTTGGTGGAAGTAAATTGTCCATGGTTCTTGCTGCCTTCTGAAAAATACAAACAGATTCTCCAAGAGTTAGATCAATATAGGTTAAATGAGATAATCATTGTTAAGTTGGCAAGTGGCTAATGGATGTAGGCACTCTGTAGACCCCTGGTTAGAGGAGTCTGGGTTCTTGATCTCCATAAGAAATTGCCTTGGATTCCAGTTCCAGCAAAGGGTTCCTTGCCACTGAGCTGATCTCTTAGCCAATTAGTAAACCATTGATTACCCACCCAGATTAAGCACCACTATTACACAGATGAGTACTTCATGGCTTGCTGGCCCTTGACTTTAGCAGTGTCTCTGCATTCTCATAACATTGGTGTTATGTATCAATATCCTCTCTGCTTTCTCTGAACATTTATGTTGTTTTTAACTTACTAATTTTAAAAGTTAGGAATGTTTTGTGGATAGTGATCTTATTTTTATCATTTTCCCCCAATCTTTGGCTCAAATCCTCATGTTATAACAGTCTCCTTTGGTGAGTTTGTTTATTTCAGTTTAATATAATTGTTCCATTAATAAAAATGGGGCAGAAAGAATAAAAGAGCTGGAGGATGGGGAGGAATTCTGTGGAACTCTGGTGTCTGGAAATGACCAAGCCATTGCACTCATGAACTGGATATCAGATGTGGTTACCTGCACATTACCTGCACATGCTAGGCACCACCAACATTCTGCTATAGATAAAGGAGGGGCTAGGTTATGCAATCCCCTACCTAATAAGTTCATCACAGTTAAAGGTTGGCAGGGTCCTGGAGTCATAACCACTAGTTAGTCATGAGAAGAAGAAGGAATGTAATGGGACTGGGGGAGATAATAGAAGATGTTGTGGTAAATATGACCGAAAGATAATACATATGTATAGAAATTTCCAAAACAGTAAAAATAAATTATATATTTTATTCTTTAGTTTGTGAATGTTGTATCTTGTTTAAAATATTTTTTTGCTAAAATGAGGTCAACATACTAGTCAATGCTTTTATTCTAATTTCATACTTAGTTGAGTATTTCACCTAGACTTGTCTTGTGAATTTATTGTGTAGGGACTAAGTTTAATTTTTACTATAAAAATAAAACCTTTATCTGGTACCATTGTTTTAAAAATTCATCCTTTCCCCACTTATCTGAAGAGCCTCCCAGATCATGCACTGTGCACTGTTTTCACATTTGTGTGAGGTTTTGGGTCTCTTTGTAATCTTGCCTTGGTTTATTTTTCTGCTTCCATTCCCAAGTACAGTAAGTAAATTTTAAAAATTAATTTCATATCTGATAAACCAAGTGTATTACTTCATGCTTCTTTAAAGGTTCTTGGCTATAATTAGTCCATTATTATTACATATCACCTTAGAATCAACTCTTCCACCCCACATCATGTTGTTTAACCAAAACTATTGTGGAACATCACTGGAATTATGTCTATGTGATAATTTGGGAACAATAAATATTTTATGAAGTTCAATCTTCTTATCCAAAACCATGATATAAAGTTCAAATTAATTGGATCTATTTGCTTTCAATAAAGTTTTAAGTTTTCTCCACTAATGATGCTAATGGATTTTTTTTCTGTAGGTAAATATTTTATTGTGACTGTGTTTTTTTTATTCACAGCTGGTAGCTATTATCAATGTGACATAGATGATAGAGCAATCAATAGAGATAAATAAATGAGAGATTAGTAGATGAGATGGGTGATAGCTATACAGATGAGGAAAGGTAGATAATTTTATTGATAGATCATAGATAGATAAAAGGTAGATGATTGCCAGGTAGATAGCAGAGAGGTGACAATAGATGGTAGATAGATGATAGATGGACAGATAACAGATAGATAGGAGACAGAGAGATAAAAGATGAATAGATAAAGGTGATTTCTCCATAGATGAAAGACATATAATAGGTAGGTGGTAGATGACAGATACATAAGTAATAGTGACAGATACATGAATGATAGGTAGATTGATAAAATAGATAGATAAAATCTGTTTTACAGTACCGTTAAGCAGAAGATGCAGAGATTTTCCATGTTCCTTTCGTCCCTTCCAAGTTGTCAACATCTACCTCTAGAAGGCCACATTTCTTATAACATATAAGTCTATATTGATATATAATGTCAAGTCCAGATTACATAAAGGTACACTCTTCACATTATATATTTTAAGGTTTGGGGCAATTTAGAACAATGTATGTTTATCATTATACATATCATAGAGATTATCATGTAGATTAATTCCCCTGACTTCTAAACACTTTCTATTAAGTCTGTTTTGTTGGTGGTGGTGGTGGTGGTGATGATGATGATGTGTTTTAAATACTCAGTATATTTTGGACAACAATCCTTTAACAAACATGTAGTTTATAAATATTTTCTCTAAGTCTGTGGCTTATTGTTTTATTTTCTTTTTGAACAAAAGAAACTTTCAGCTTTATTGAATTCCAACCTAACTATTCATTTTATTAATTACATGTCTGGTGTTATATCCAAGAGGTCATTATCAAACTCAAGGTCATCTAGATTTTCTCTGATTTTAGTGGAGGGGGAAGCTTTTTGTAGTCTTGCACTTTATATTTAGATCTCTGATCCATCTAAGTCTGTGCCTAGACTCATGTTTTTGCAATTGGATGTTCACTTTTCCCATCACTATTTGTTGAAAGACTATCTTTTTTCCATTGTATTGCATTTGCTCCTTTGTCAAAGGTCAGTTAACTATACTTATGTGGTGTGAGTTTGTGTCAACTGTCTTTTCTCTTCCATTGTTTTATCTGCCCTTTCTTTTACCAGTACCACACCATCTCCATTAGACTTGGATACCTTTCATCTTGCATTATTACAGCTTATGACAAATCAGTTTGCCATTTATGTATAAATTACCTTCTTGTTTCTGCTGCATTCAAAATCTTCTCTGTAGTCTCACCTCTATGGGTCTAGATAAGAGAGATTGTGTGTGTGTGTGTGTGTGTGTGTGTGTGTGTGTGTGTGTGTGTGTGTGTTTAATTTTCCTTTGATTTATTGTGCTTTCTAAAAGTGAGGATCCATAATATTCAACACTTTTGGAAAACTGTGATTCATTCACTCATCATTCATTCAAGAATTGAAGAATTAATGTTTTTCTTCATTCATGCCATTCTCCTCTTCAGATGTTCTTAGTATAATAAGAACAGAACTTCTCCTTTCTTCCATGTCTCTTAAGCTCTCTGTCATAGTGTCCATTTTGCTTCTGCTGTTGCACTCTGGTTAGTTTCTTCAAGTCTCAATCCATGAATTCTCTCTTTAATTGTCTGATTTAGCATTTAACCAATCTATGAATTTTAATTTCCACCACATATTTTATTTTTAGGGTTTGACTTGTTTTATTTTTTGGTTCATTGTTTTTATTTTTTTCCTCTTAATAAACTTTTTGTTTAAATTTTCCCATTGTTTTCCCAAGAGCTCTGTGAGTGTTCTAGTTGTTGTTATTTTTATTATTAATATAACTATCTGCATTCCAACCTCATTTTTATGTGAGCAAGGATGGGTCTCATTCATTGAAAGGGCTCATTAAAACTTCATTACTTAGGTATCTTTGATCAGCAAGTGCCATCTATCTATTTCTGTCTTGTTCCCTGGCTTTTGTTTCTATCACTGTGAAATAGTGAAGTTTTCCCTAATTTCTCTAGAGTTCAATTATATCTCTTAGTTATAAATTATTATCCCTGATTCTTTGATATTTTATGGTGGATAAAAACTTTAAATGCAGAGTCTAAAATGTTTGCAAGAAGCAGATTTTTTTTTAATTCTACCATAATTAGGGCTGGAGAGATAGCTCAGTGATTAAGGTTCTTGCCTTTGAAGAGCCTGAGAACCTGGTACCCACGTAAAGCCAGAAGCACAGAGGGCACATATCTGGAGTACATTTGTAGTGGCTAGAGGCCCTGGTGTGTCCATTCTTTTACTCTCTGCCTCTCTCTCTCTCTCTTTCTCTCTCTCTCTTTCTCTCTCTTTCTCTCTCTCTCTGTCATATAAATAAATTTTGAAAATATATTTTTAAAAATCTACCATAATGGGCTTTTTCCACTTAAAACAACAAAAGGCAACTGATGAACAAGCCACATGCCTGATATCATATCCTATTAATAGTGAAAACATGAGGCTGGAGAGATGATGGCCAAGCAGTTAAGGCACTTGACTTCAAAGCCTGATGACTAGGGTTCAATTCCACAGTACCCACATAAAGCTAGAAAAATCCAGATGCACAAAGTGGTGCATGCATCTGGAGTCTGTTTGCAGCAGGTAGAGGCTTTGGCACGCCCATTCTTCCCTCCCCAACCCCCTATGCAAATAAATAAAATATTTTTATGGTGAAAACAAAATCTTAGTTTTGCAAAAATAGTTTCTATATTGAGCTTTTAAAAACATTTTCTACTTAAATGAAATATATTTCTTCTCCAAAATGAAAGAAATGTCCGTTTATCTATATTAGTATTTAGAATTTCTGTTTTATATTTTACAAAATAAACATATATACTTTATTTCTATAAAATAAATATAGAAAAATTATGATAATTCAGTTTGAGTTTAGAAGCAAAGACTTAAAATTCTACATAAGAGGGCTTCAAACTAAAATTAGTCAAAAATTGTGACTATTAATCAAAGAAAATTTTTTACTCTAAATTATCCAAGGACATACATTTTGAAAAGCAGTGTAGCGCTCATCATTATCATCCATTTTTATTCATTTTTAAAGTGAATGACATCTGCTTTCTAAAATTATTTTGCTCTTAATTCCCAATGCCACCTTGGAAGCTAAAAATAAACATATATATAATTTTTAAGCATGAACAACACTTTATTTTTTCATTATAAATGGGAAATCATTACCTCCCAGCCTATAACTTAATGGGAAATTAAACAAGAATGAACAATGACTTCCCAATGGTATGAATGTTTACAGTATCACAGAGAAGGAAGTACATATGCCAGGGTACCTGACTGTCACCAAATGAAGTGTTGATATCATTTAATGTCAAGCACAGTGATACAAGCATTTCTTACAAGAAATCTCAAATTTAAAGTTTGCCCACACACTGATTATGTCTTTGTTTTGGTTTATTGTTGGACTTGAAGCTTCTTTTCAATGTTTGGAAAACACAGCTGTGCTTGTTAATACTCTGAGCCATTCTGACTGAAGATGACTGTCATGGTGTGTAGTTCTGGAACTTGTCCCTTGGACTTCACAGGCAACTGTTCTGTCTTCGGAAGAAATGGAATTATGTGCCAGTATTTGGGATTAAATATTTTGGTTTCTAACTCCTGATCTCCATAGTGTAATAACAATGATGGCCAGCAGGACTGAGTGTTTGATTACATTCCTGACACCATGCTAGGTCCTTTCTATACATTCTTGGTCTTCACAAAAGCCTAAGCTTATTTAATTTTAAAATTAATAAATAGAGATTTATTTATAAAAAAAAGGCTTTTCCTTGTTTACTTCTTAAATGTTTGAGTACATTGAAAAATGGAATTTGTATCCTGAAAAACTACATCCTAGTGTAGATGTCTGACCATCCGCTGGTGTGGCTGTGGCTAGGGAGATGGCCCAGTGGTTAAAGGCTCTTGTTTGCAAGGCCTGTCAGGCTGGGTTCAATTATCCGGAACCCACATAAAGCCAGATGCAAAAGTGGTGCTGTGACAGTTAACTCCTTCTGGAAGTTCCCTAGGTTCTAAACCTGCCCCCCTCTCCCCTTGAGTGGGAGGTGTTTCTAGCTAGAGCTCAAACCTAGGTGCTAAAACTGATTGTCAGATATGGACCAGTTGTCTCTCTGCTCACCTGGGGCAGGGAATAGTCACTGAACAGGTAATTCTGTCTCTTCTTCCCACATGGTATCTTAGGAGGAGGACTTCTAAATTTCCAGGCATTAGAAAAAGGCTTTCCCTCATTCCAGAACTCCAGGCTAATGGGCTCAAGATCTTCCCACATGAACCTTTTTCCTCATGATGGGAGCCCTCTGTTATCTCTTCTTCTTTTGCTTGTTTGGCTAAACAGCATAGATTTTGTTAAAACCTCTTCCATGTGTTCTCTCCACACTGGTGACTGGAGAACTCTGTAACTTCCCATTCTCTTTTAAATAAAGTCTCCCACTATACCTTATCCTCTGGTGGTCAATAATTTTAATTCTTTAATTTTATAGAAATGAATTAAGGTACTCCATAAATTCTGAGGTGCATTGGAATTTTGCTGGGTATTATCTAAATTCTAATCCCCAGCTCTCCCCTGCTACAGTGCATGAACTTGGATTTTCTTTGCAATAACTCTCTCTCTCTCTCTCTCTCTCTCTCTCTCTCTTTCAAATAGCTAAATAAAAATTTTATATTATCAGCCAATGAGCAGATGTGGCTCAGAAGAAGAAAGCAGCAAGCACAATACAGAGTTCTATGAAGAAAACCCAAGCTCTTAAAAAGATTCTTTACTGTCTTTCTGGATTGTTCTCAGTAGCTCCTTGTTCCCCAAGAAGATCGTACTTCCAGGATTATCTACTTGACAACATCCTTTCTCCTACTTCCTTCAGTAAGAGTTTCAAAGCTTTTGTGATCCAAATTTATTCAATTAGCAGAAAAGGAAACTAAAGTTCCGATTTCCTCTGGACTATACAATGGGAATTTAATCCTAGACTAATGAATTAAAGACACCTGATGTCATTATCCAGCTTCCAAATCAAACTGTCCAACTCTAGTGGAAAATTCCCAAAGAAATTGAAATAAATTGAAGTTAAAGTTTGTCACCAGAAATACATTTCTTCTTTTTTTTCACTCACTTATTTAACAATGACTTCTTTGCCACCAATGTATTTGGGAAGTAGCCTGATTTATGATTTTGCATAACTATTATTATAAGGTTCACGTAACAACTTCCAAGTGGGATATGTTTTAGGGGGCTATGTGAATATCTTTCCCATGGTGTGGTCATTTCTTATTTGGCTCAGAATAAATGCTCTCTTATTCTTATTACCTGATAACTGAGTTTTGAATTGACAAAAAGAACACCTTTTTGTTTATAAAAAGAACCATGAAATCCTAGGAGATACAGACTTTTTCATAATAGCAAAAATGGAAAAAAATATTGCAAAACATTTTACCAAGTAATTGAGTAAATTATATACTTCTTGCCATTTTGCAAAAGTTTAAAAATATTTCTCAATAGTCACTTTATAAATACTAAAGTTATGTGCTAATGAAGCACTTTTGTCACAAACTTGGTACATACATTCATATATATTCTTTTCTGGACAAATAACTTAGTCAAAATTGAACACATTTATTTTCTGAAGCCCACATATATTCATGATTAAATGTCATTGTTATATTTCCCTCTACCTGGCATATTCAACCCTATCTTTTCTGTCAATATATATATATATATATATATATATATATATATATATATATATATATATATATATATATATATTACTCAAAACTGTTCAAGCCCAGCCTCAAGTGCTACATGGCATTCCTCCTTCTAGACACTGTACTTGCTAAATAGATAGCAATTGAATCAGAACTTCTTAAGAAGAAGGCATGGTTTATAAGCTCTCTGGATAATTCTATGGAAAAAACAACTAAGAGGTGCTGGGCAGTTAGAGCTAACACCTTACAGTTGGCTCCAAATTGAAGGAGAGCTTCCCCTTTGCTACCTAGGGTCAGAGGACTGTCCCTCCTGAGAGGAAGAAAAACAACCAACCCGCTGCACCAGAATAAGCCGTGAAGGAGAAAGTCTATGTGGTCACTTTCCATGTCACCATAAATGGGCAATTACCTCCTAGACATGGTAATTAGAAAAACCCAGAAAATGTGCATTGGTTCTGGCTTTACTCTAGAGCTGTACAGAAATAGACACAGCAAGTTCTTTTCACCTTGCTGAGAAGGGAGGAGAAAACATCCATGATAGATATACAAAGGGCAGATTGAAGAGGCTCTCTCATCACAGTGTGTATAAAACTCACCTAGAGTTTGTTTAAATGCAGACTCCCAGGCCCAAACTGCCAGAGCCACTGATGCGGCAGTTTTAGAGTGGATCCCAGAGCTTCATACATTTAATTAGCCCCCTACATCATTCTACTACCAAGGTTTCACCAGCAGTAAAGATGGAATTTACCAAGGCCTTCTCCCTTTGTTTTATATATATATAAAACAATATATACAGATTAGATTCTGTATCTAATCTGTATATACATATACATATTAGATACAGATTATATATTATATATTATGTATGTATATATATATATATATATATATATATATATATATATATATATATACAGATTAGATTCCCTTGCCCTATTTACCATTTCCCGGGGGGCCCTACTAAGTGGGGTTATAGGATTATTCACTGTGTTTACTGTGGGGTCCTGAAGCCTTCAGTGAGTCCCAATGGGGTAGTGGGGGGACCTTGCCTCAGGGTACTCCTACCCACTCTGTGTCTCTTATCATCTTTCCACCCCCTCTTCTGCAATGTTCCCTGAGCCTGCGCAGGCCCATTGGCGGTCTGATTTATAATTGAGTTTTCACAGCCTTTGGATTTCTGCTTTGATAGGTTTTGCTTGATCACCCTGTCTGCCGCCATCACCCTGGAGCTGGTGGTCAAGCAGTAACTCAAAGTAGCCCTATATGCAGACAACCTGATTTCATATATAAGTGAACCCTGTCTATAATGTATAAATCTTCCTTCTTGATTCTCACACAAGCTCAAAGGTCCTTTAGCTTCTTCTGAAAGGAAAATAAATTAAGAAAATCAAAGCACGAAGACACATGTCAGTAGCCACAGCAGAATCCTTCCAGGTGAAGGAAAAAGTAGTGAGAGGATGTGAGTCTGAGAAAGGTAGTGGAGATGAGAAGGCAAATCTACGTTGCAGGACAGGAACTAGCATGCTGTCAACAGATCGGATGGGCTCCTGTGAGGGAGCTGAAGAATAATGCCCAGCTTCTCTCCTAGAAGCCAGCCCGAACAGTCCTCCCCTTCCACAAGCAAGCTCTTCTCTTCAAGCTGGGAAAATTTTACTAAGTTTGGTCTTCTATTGTTGGCCAGAGGCTAATTTGGTCATACCCTGGGGTTTCGATTCTCACTTTTTTTCTGAGACAGACTGTTCACATTTAGGAAAAGCAAGCTACAGGAAGGTCAGTTAGAGGCACACACTCACCTCTCAGAGAGAAAGAGAGAAATGGGGAGAAACAGGCAGCCTGACTTTTCTGCTAAAGCCATAAAATAGATTGTGGATTTCTAGTACCCAGTGTTAAAAATCATGGGAATGGCTGATATATACACTTAGTATTCCTTTATCACTTCATTTGTTTATTTGTCATTCATTTTTTTCATCCTAAAAGTGTTTTACATGCTATGTTTTCACTCAGATCCCTCCAATTCAGAATCTAAGGCAAAATTGGGTACAAGTAATGTCTTTTCAGATGTTATCCCTGGAAGAAGTAAGAGAATGGAGATAAGGAAAGACAGGGAAGGAACATGGAATGAATGTAAGAATGTGTTACTGAGGACATCACTGTGGACTTGGGGACTCCATCATGACAGGACTACTACAGAGACATGTCTCTATTCCCAGAAGTTGGCTCCTTAAAGGGAGTGAGGAAACAATAATCTAAAAACTCCCATTAACCTTTTGGGAAGAAAACCTACGACTGTTAACTTCTACTCTCCTAAGTGCACCATGCAATCTGGCTAAGGAACCTACACCCATCTACCAACTCTTGTTGCCCTTTCTAGTATCTAAATCCCCAGAGGAACCCAGGACAACAAGAAACGTGGGGGGCTGTGAGCTGGAGTGAGTTAAAAACCACACACCTGATTGAAGCTGAACTCAAGGAGACAATTCTCCTGAATGCTAGTTGGACCATCGTGCTTGTCTTCCAACATGTGCAGGTTCTTCTACGCTACAGAGATGCAGAAATAATGCTCTCGTAGAGCTTTGTAAGAATTCTCGGCATTTTTTAGGGTGGGACTCAAATAAGAAAGATAGTATTCAATACTATCTACCCTAGGAACAATATAGAAAATAGAAAAGGGAAAACGTTGTTTGGAAAGGTGATTTGAGTGGGGGAGAAAGGAAAGTTGAAAGAGCTGAGCCTTGGGGAATGAGTCTTACATGTGAACAGGGGAAAATAAAGGTGTGTTCATTCAGAAGCACAGGTACACTCTGGAAGGGGTATTGAGAGGAGTTTATGAATACGGCATTTATGTGAAAGAAGCGAAGGAATTGACATCTTTGATCCTGAAGGCAGCAGGAGGACCATTGCTGTTTAAGCAGGAGAGAAACTCAAGGGAGTCATTTGCACTCTTGGCCAGCTTTCAGGAAAAGGCTACAGAACTAATTCCCAGAGAGTTCTTCAGTTACCAAACATTGACAAAGAGCCTGTGTCCCAGGGACAAAGCCAGGTGCTGAGCACATGCTGGTGAATGAGACATGCACCTTGTCCTTGAGCAGGTCTGTGTTCAGTAGGAGCGAGAACCTTTGTAATGCAGAACAGTCAGTGTTGCTGGACCTCTCTCTCCAGGCAGAGGGGCACTTGGGGAAGAACCCCCATCTAGCCTTTGGAGATCCCTGAAGTCTTCCAGGGCCTTTGGACCTGTTCATATTTCAAGTTTTAGGCTTGGAGGGCTGGCTTTCAAGCACTGAGAGGGAGGCTGGGTACGAAAGCAGTGGCTCTGGCAAAAAAGCAACATGAAAGAAATGAAGGTAATCCTGGGGGTGGAGGCAGGCTTCAAGTCAGGTATTTATGATTAGGAGTTCTTTCTTCTTCCCTTTTCCTGACACCTGCCCAGCTAGCTTCCTTGGCCTCAGCTTTCTATATTGAATGTTGCTACATCTGGAGTCTTTCTTCCTTGACCCCTCAAGTCTGAGAGTTACAATGTAAAGGTCCAAATGTCTGCACCAATTTTTAATATTTTCTTAGTGTCTAAAACGGAAAATACCTATAGGCAAATAAGACTTCATGCTTCCAAGGTTCTTCTCATTGTGGTATGGACAGAAGCATGGTCCTCTTGTAAATGTTATTTAATGTTCTGGTTTCCTCATAGTGAATCAGCAGCTAAACAAGGAAAGCAAACAAAAATAATATTTACTTGTCTACACAGAATTCACAAGCTACCTTCCACCACTACATAGTAGAAGTCCAAAATAGTCTTTAAGTCCAGAGCAGGATTTTAAGTGTTCAATTTTCCTTTGGGCTCTGCTTCTCAAGCCAAACTTGCTTTCAGAGGATCAGTGGTCAATCCAGCTAGAATTATTCAGTCCTACTTACAGAAAGTGACTAGACTTCACACTCGGGCATTCCCTTACAACTGCTATGTGCATGAGGATCCTCCATTCTGCTCTATTTTCCAAGGAGCTGGCTTGCTTGGAGTCAACTTAGTATGATTTAAGTATGTGGTCTAACCCCCACTCATAAACATCTGCAACAGAAATAATATTCCCATTTGTCACTATTCATAACTAACTTCCTTGCCTGCCACTGTGTGAAACACGAAGAGTTTCACACATAGTAATTCTTTTTCTAGTTTCAACAAGTTGATGAGGCGTAGAATATTTTAATTCCCAATTTAAACAGGGACTGAGGCACTAAGTAACTTGCCAAGGTCGCATACCTAATAAGATCTATCAATGGCCTTCCTGCCACTCAAGAAGCCTGACTCCAGAGGCTGTGGTCTGACTGTGTGTCAGTCCTGTGACATAACTTCATAACAGGAAAGTTCCATCTATCTGGAAATTGTACTGATTACTTTATTTTTGAGTTTTAACCATTCCTCTAGCAATCCTCCTGCACCTACTCACCAGATCAGTCAATGCCTCTGGATTTAAGCAGCCTTACCATTATCATTGTGGTTCTGCGCTTCATCCACCTCTACTGATGCCCGTGGCTCTCCCTGGCAGCTGCCTTCTGGAAAAGTCTCCACTGGAACATCGAGCCCAGCATAATCACTGTGTCATGGTCTTTAATGGGGCAGAAATAGTCTGGCATCAGGTGTCCTTCCATTTCTTTTTCACCATCATTTGGTTATTACAGCTAGCTTGTCACAGCTAGGGACAATGTTAAATTGCTCTCAAATTTGCTCCTTTTTAAGAAAAGCCATTCTACCTTCTAGCTTCCCTTACTTCAAGCTGCTGGCGTTTATTTTCATTTTGTACTTACATAAAGGAGTTATTAATGATTTTCCAAAATTTTAGAAATGTTTCAGTACTAAGTAGAACTTAACTCCTTTTAAATGAAAATCAGTCAATAGCTATGGCAGAAGTACACTATATTTCAAAACTATCTGGGGAACTAACAAAAAAAGATTCTATTTCTCTCAATAATAACTGTAATCACTAAAGCTTATTGAAAGGGTGCTACATGACAGACATGGCTAAGTGCTTTTTGAATATTATTTTATTGCAGAGGTGAGCAAACAGAACATTAGAAGAGTCAAGTTCCTTCTTCCACATTGAAGCCGGTAGCTGCTCCAGAGTTTATGCCTTTCATCAGGTTCAGAACCATATAAAAACTCCCCTACCATTGCCTGCGCTACTAATTAAAACACTTCAATGTGTATTGAGTATAAGATGAAGACAAAGTCATCCTTATTTAAAAAGAAAAAGATTTTTGCAGATTCTTTAAACTGTGCACTTAGAGCTCTGTTATTCCACTTTGTTGACATTCTTGGTTTTGACCAGAATAGAGCTTGATCCATCTGTTTAGTGAATGTTACAAGCAGTATTACTAAAGCCAGACAGCCACACTCCTTTCACCCTTGGGATGCAAGGGAATAACAATGCAACTCAAACTAAACTGAAAATTAAGAATATTGGGGGTGGAGAAATGGTTTAGTGGTTAAGGCACTTGCCTGAAAACCTGACAACCCAAGTTTGATTCCCAAGTTCCTATGTAAAGTCAGATGCACAAAGTGGCACGTGCATCTGGAGTTTGTTTGCAGTGGCAGGAGACCCTGGTGTGCCCACTCTCATTCTCTCTATCTGTCCTTACAAATAAATGAATAAAATAGTCTTAAAAAGAATATTAATCAGTTCGAAGGGTAGAGGTTGGATGTGCTTCTGATAGAGTATCTTATTGGTTAGGAGCCACCTTTTTAAACTTTTAGTTCACTTTTGGGTCTTCTTTGTATTCACTTCTTCTCTTCATTTACTTTTTACAGAAACTGGGGAAGTATTTTTTATATCCAACAGCAATAATAATTTATAAATTTGTTGTCAAAAAGAGAAATAAAAGAATTCTCAAGCACAGACACAAAGCTTTTTCCTTTGGTGTATTAGGGCAGCCTCAGCCATATATCCACATTGGGAAGGATAATCATATGATCTTCTGAATCCATTCAAACAAGGTCACCAGCATTGATTTGTGATGAAATAAACTCTTTAGACTTTAATAATAATAGGAAACATGTTCTTTTCCTAATACATAACTGTCATGGTTTGATCCAGGTGTCCCCCAGTAACAAATGAATGTGTTCTGAATGCTTGATCCCCAGCTGATGGCAGTTTAAGTATTAGAATTTAGCTGAAGCTGTGTTGTTGGGAGTGGGCTTATGGGGGTTATAAGCCAGCTTCCCCTTGCCAGTATTTTACATACCTTCCTGTCACTGTTTGCAGTGCTGTGTCAGAGGTGATGTCCACCCCTCTGCTCATACCATTGTTTTATCTGCCAGGATGGAGTCTCCCCTTGAGTCCATAAACCCTTTCTTCCACAAGCTGCTTTTGCTTGGGTTCTTTCTGAGCAGCAACAGAGAAAGCTGACTACAACAATAACTGTGACCAAAATGTATAGCAATGACCAATAATCAAATCTAATATTTGAAACTTTGGGAGCATTCCTAATAAAGTCAGTCTTATACTGAGAACATTAAGCAGGATAATAAGAGGAAGTGAAGAAATAGAGAGCTAAAGGTAAAAGTGACATTATTGGCCAAAAAATAAAACATTACACAGAAAATACAAGAACAAGTATAAATAATATAATGAGAAGTTTCAGGAGAGTTATGAATGTATACATATGTATTTGAACAAAACTATACATATCAGCAATAATTAAGAAATATAATGGAAAATATTAACAATAGCAGCAAATATATAATGTACATAGGAATACATTTAGAACTGTAGATGTATTGTAGCTCAGTAACAGAACACTTGCCTAGCATTACAAAACATTAATACTAAAACCTTTACTATATTGAAACATTATATATAAAATTAAATTCATTATGTTACATAAGAACATAAAATTTAATCTGAGAGTGAAGCTATAAAATATACATTACATCAGGAGGAAAACATAATTTTAAAATTTTAGAAAATATCGCAGTTAAATTAGACATTTGATGCAATATCATTTTAACCATCTTAATGAACTAAGCATATAATCTGATGTTAAAATTCATATAAAATATAAAATATGACAAAAGCTAAAAGTTAAGCAATATTTGTATAAGTTGCATTAAAAAGCAAGTATTGCTTTGTGATGGTTAAGTTTTGTCAACTTGACCTTTTTAGTAATCTTGAGCAGGTCACTGATGTTGTTCACAGGAAGGCAGCCTCTCAATAGGATGAAAAGAAGCTCAGGGGAGCTAGAAATGAACATTCCTTCCTGGGAGGGCATTTTAGGTAGGAAATTCCAAAGACTTGGGAAGCAACAAGTCTAGGAAAGGGTTGCAAAATCCCCACCCTAGGGCTATATGAAGGGGAAGGAAATCTCTCTCTTGCCCCTGCTTGTGTGCTGTTTTGTATGAGGTGCTGGCTATGTTTTTTTCTCTTTGCTTGGACTGAAAAGGGAGCCTGCCTCTTTCATCATTAGGAACTTCCCCTGGATCTGTAGCTTCAATAAATCCTTTCCTCCCATGAACTGTAACAAGTTTGGAGGTGTGTGTGGCTGGCTACAAGTGTTAAAATATTTTTGAAGAGCAGCAATAAAATAATAAACTTTATAAATGTACTTTTAGGAACCCTTTCAGAGGAGAAAAAATGTATACATTTAGTCAGAGAGGCATGACAAAATTATTAATTACAACTTGATAGACTAAAATAACAAAATGTAAATTGGGAAATTAACCTCTTATCTATTGGCACAATGATAAATTGTTTATATGATACAATGCTATGTCGTGATTAAAATGAAGGAACTAGAACAGCCATACTGAATTTCTCTCAAACACTGGTGAAAAAAATAGAACTGTAGTACAATTTATGAAATTTTGAAAATCACATAAAACATATATGTATGTATATTGTTACAATTAATATTGATAGGTATAATGTAATAAACATGAACCTAAATAATACCAAAATCAGAGTGGTAATTGGAAGGAAATGTATATGTCTAAATATAAGCATATATTACTTATGGGAAAACATATGTAATAGACATGGACTTGAGAAATATTTATCAAATTCAAGACAACAATTGCTTGCTGGGAAGGAGAGGAGAAAATGGAATTGCAATAGGATAAATGCAGTCAACATTTTCATAATGCTTCTTAGAACTCGAGGGCTGAGGCAATGTGACCCCATTTCAAAAAATAAAATATTAAATTGAATTTAAAATAAAACATCTGAAACAAAAATAAGAAAAAGTAAATGTTGATTAGTTTGGATGGTATAATCATGTATATTGGGCTAGCTTCTTTACTTTTTCTGTTTCTTCCAAAGCTTTTGAAAAGTTTCAAATTTTTCCTACTTAAAATATAGTGATTAATTACACACATTTATATAAACCATAAAATGAAATATCTACATATTTTAAATTCTTTCTTTCCCCACAGCTAAATAAGTATAGTAACTGTTAGTATAGTTTGAATCTGAAGGCAGACATCTCTGCATTTATCTTACAATTTCTTCTTTCCAAAATCAATGAAAAAGAAAGTACATGTAGTTACCTAAGTATACTGAGAACCACCACTGCTTCACAAACCATTACTTACAAGAGCCATTAGCTCTACTTTTGCTTAATTTACCGTTAAGACTGAGTCTTAAAATGCAGTGATAATATGGTTTTAGAAATCCCAGGATAGCTCATATTTTTAAAAAGCTTGCATTTAATATATGAGTGTGGAAATATCAGGCTCTCAGAATCACTGCCCAAAGCAACTTCTCCAAGGAAGAAGACTTATTTTTTTTAGTATTTTATTTTATATTTTATTTATTCATTTTCAATCAGATACAGAGAGAGAGAGAGAGAGAGAGAGAGAGAGAGCTCACCAGGGCCACCACCTTCTGGGTCTGGCTTATATGGGTACAGGGGAATTGAACCCGGGGCCTTAGGCACTAGAGGCAAGTGCCTTAACCGCTGAGCCATCTCTCCAGCCCAAGAAGAAGTTTTCCCCTGTTTCATTCCATTCATCTTCTTTCTAGAAAAGTTGAAGTGGCATTGATGGAAGCTGAAGGTACATTTTCTCATTAACAGTATTTTTCAATGCTGTTACATACTCCATTGTGCATGTCCCAAGAGCAGAATATTCATTTATGTAATCATAGAAAATAAACACGGTATCAATAGTAGAAAATTAGGGTCAATATAATCTTATTATTTAATGTATGAGCCTCATTAACATTTTGCCCATTACTACATTAATGTCTGGTACAGAGTCAAGTCCAGGATCTCATATTCCATTTAGTTCTCTATTTATTTTCCTTTAGTGAAAACTATCCTTCATTTTTTTATTTTAACTACATTTACACTTTTTTTAATTTTCAGAAGAGTATAGACCAATTATTTGATCATGTCTTTCTCGCGTTTATCTTATATTTCCGTGTGATTACATTAAAGCCTGGTGTCTTGGGTAGGAATATCAGTGTCTCACACCCTATCCACTCTCTTGCTATTCATTTGCTCATCTCTTTGTATTAATGAATGACTCTAGCTTAAATGTGTGTCCCTTACTTAAACCCTGCTTTCTCAGTCAAATTTAAAAGACTTTTTATGGTAATAAATTGAGCATGTATTAAAATACATGACCTTGGGTCTCAAGTATCACTCTATGTTATGTATTCTGTACATGCATTTGCTGAGAATTCTTCATGATCTTGCATGTTTAAGATGACTTTTTTCTTCTTTAGTCTTGATTTTTTTTATTGTTGATATCTTTGTTATCCTTAATTAGACACATGGTTGTGAGCAAATCTTATGATGGTACCTGCATTTCCCTCCTCCCTGTCCCTAACCCACTGGGGGTCCTCCTCTGTGGGTGTATTGGATCAGTCCATGGGGTAGGGGGTTATGGATAGCACAGGAGGCAGCCAGGTTACCCCTCTTTGTGTATTATTGCTGAGGGGGGCAATGTCTCTGGATATTCTCCCCACCATGGCTCTTACAATTTTTCCATCCCCTCTTCTGCTCAGTTCCCTGAGTCATGGTGGGTGAGTTTTAAATCTGCTTTATTGTTGAGATCTTAAGTATCTCCTGATCTTTTCCCTGGGTTGTGTTGGTTATTGTTGGTGTCTGTCTCCATGGACCTTTCATGAGTTATCTGGCTTGCTGTGGTGGCAGGTCTCTCGTTTATCTCTCTACTTTCTCATAGGTTTCATTTGGGGCACACATGATAAGACCCTGGGGTGGTTCATCTCTTGCCAAGATGTCCACCATCATCCTGTGGCTTGTTGGTGGAGTTGGGTTAACCAAAGTTCTCTCACTGCCTTCTGAAAAATACAAACAGAATCACCAGTATAGGTTAAATGAGACACACATTGCTAATTTGGCAAGATTCTATAGGGAGTAGCACCTCTGTAGTTCTCTGGTAATGGGAATTTCCCCTTGAAGCCAAAGTTTTTGGTCCCCACAGGATTTTGTCCTGGAGCCCAATTCCAGTTAAGGGTTCTTTGTCACTGAGTGGATCTCTTGGTCAATTCAAAAGCCGTTGATTACCCCCCTAAGTTTTGGTGCCTCTATTGCACAAATGATCACTTCTTGACACACTGATCTCTCCCATAAAGCAAAGTGTTCATCATTCTCCTGACAACAGTCTGAATTTTATATCAGTGGCTTTGGTTATATCTGAATTCCTTGGTAGCACATTGCTGTCCTTAAGATTTTGAACCTAATACTCCACTATTAATTCTTTTGCCTTTGTAAATATGCAGATCTTCTCTTTTAGGATTTTAAAGTGCAATAGTTTTGTTGTAGAAATACCCAGTGACAAAAGACAGAACCGATTAGGCAAGAGGAGAGTGAAGTTTTATGCTAAACCCGGGGCCGGGGGCTCCAAGCTCAGGAAAAAGGTCTTGGGCCCCGTACCCCAGTTGACAGGGAGTTTTTATAGTCAGTAGAGTAGGTCTGTGACATTACACATGCCAGTTACCATCACCTAGCAGTTTACACATTTACAATAGGTCTCAGGAAACTCAGATATACTCCCCAGGTAGCCTCTGGCCTTGTTTCTTCCTTATCTCACAGAACTTCAGAGTCCTGACAGTTTCCCACTTCATTCAAGGAGATTAGCCATCTGGCAGACATACATCAGTAGGATGTAACAGTGAATATGGGGGAGAGGGGCAGTGAGCTCACACTCATTTTGCTACAATAGTTTAAACAAGATATCCTTCAGATTGGATCACTCTCTGGCTTTTTTCCAAAATACCCAATGGGCTTCCAATCACGAGATGTAAGTTTATCTTTTATTTCTGTAAAATTGCCATAGAATATTTCAAATATTTGTTCTATTACATTGATTTGTTGTTCTCTTTGAGAGACTTCAGCTATTCAAGGTTTAATGTTTGCCCAATTTTCAATTTCAAACACTTTCTTCTAGTCCATTCCTGTTACTTCTTTCTCGGTCCCAGTTTTGTTCTTCTGAGTGGTACCCTACCCTTTTTCATCGACCCCTATTAAGTTTTTAATTGACTCTTCATTGAGTAACTTATAATTCAGTCTCTAATTTTCACATTTCTACTCTGAATAAAATAAACAAACACCCATTTCATGTTTCCTTTGCTCCATATCTGCTTTAGAAAAGCTATTCAAGTTAATTTTTAATATTATCAAACTTTTATTTGGACATCTCTAGTTTGTAGAGTTAAGTGACAGCATTATGACTTGCAGCTGGTTAAATGTTTCCATAAAACTGTTTTCTTCTTAGTAAACATGAAGTCTGTTTTCATATCTATATTTAGTAGCCAGGATTCACAAATTGAGAAGTCTACAAAATCCCTTGTCTGAGGTCACTATCTTCTGACAGTGATTCAAAGTAGATTTATTCTTTCCTTTTTTTTAGTGTTCTGACTTCTTTGTCTTCTATTATTCTATTATAATTATTACTTAACATTACTTAATATTTTGAATTTGCTCTTCTTTTTGCCTTCACTTCACATAAATGTGTCCCTAAAATTCTCTCCATGCTCTGCTGTACATATTTTGTAGATTTTGGCCTCTGAAATCTTAGGATGAGAAATTGAAAAATAGTTCTAATGCAGTTTAGGATGACTGAATGGGCCCCAAAAGTAAAAAAAGCAAGAATGTCCTTCATAGTCTCCATGTTGCTAGAGTTGAGTCCTTCTCTCTTTGCCTGACCAGCTCTTCCACCTGAGCCCCTCCCTGGGGATGGAGTGGGAGGTCTCCTGACACTGTGGTTGGTCAAGCTCAAACAATGGAAATACCACCAGGAAAAAAAAATCAATGAATGATGAACAAGGGACCTATAACCACAGTCATTCAATCAACACAGGATAGGCCATTGAGACAGAAACCAAGGATTTTCGACACAAGGACCTCTAAGCTCGCAACATTAAAGCAGCCTTATTACTCACCCACCACGACTCAGGGAACTGAGCGGAAGAGGGGGCGGAAAGATTGTGAGAGCCGTGGTGGGGGAG